>SKCR01023654.1:0-271703 GCA_019454045.1 Zanthoxylum bungeanum
AATTTGTTTTTGATGGATAGACAGAGACTTGCCTGCTTGTGTAAGAATTCATTACATTTTTTACATCGCAGCAAGCATAGATTGTATTTTTGATGCTATATAATTTTCTTTGCCGACAAGATTTGCATATTCATGTGTGACAGAAGAATTTTCCAGGAACCCAGAAGTCAGAATTAGCAGATCCGCCCAATTCGATGGAATTCAAAGACACAAGACAAAAAACATTCCAGTATCACAGCGCTGCAATATGTCAGAAACAAAAAATACCAAACTTTAACAGGTGAGGATCCAATGATCTGCAACAAAGTGACAGTACAGAATCAGGTGTTGCGGATTTCTAGAAAATTAGGGTCCCACAGTGACTCAGTTACAACTATTTTCAAGTTTCAGAATTGGGATTCACACAGAGAAATTTCCTCCCATGTCCTGAAAATTATTATCTTATTGTTTAATGAACATTGAGTGATCCTAACAACACAAGAAATTTGGGACAGTAGTCTAACAGGTTACATCAACAATGCACATTGAGATTCTTTGTTTTTATGCTAAAACTAGAAGGCCATTTCTTAAATTACAAAAACAAGAGTATTTGTTACCCTTCAAATTACCATCCCCAACTGGAGACTAAGCAAAAGTCACTCAATTCTTTTCACTGGAACTTCTATTGACTGATAACAATTTACTGAACATCCTTTTGGGTCGTGCGGGAAGAGCACAGAAAGCCTTAAATTTGGAAGTTCTTCCAATTCCATCGGGATGCAAATCATTTACATCAAAGTCATCATCTTCGGCAAGTTTCATCCGTAAAGTTGAAAGCTTTGTTTTTGGTGATTTCAGGCCTGAGATACTCCATTGATCCTCTGCTGGAATGGTACTAGTGGTGCTTAAGGGTGGTGGAGGCCTCAAAGGGTCAATGCCATGCCCGGCCAGTAGTGCCTTGATGTTGCTTGGAAGCTCAGTCACTTTGCCACCAGCCATGGTGGCTCGAGCTTGCTCAAAAAATAGAACTTGTACCACCACCCTTAGTGGGAGTAACTCGTTTCTTGCTGCGTGCATGCAGGCCTCCATTGATAATTTTTTGCAGTCAAGGATTCGGCACAACCTTTTCCTTTCGCTCTTACTTAGGTCCGGATGTGCCTAGATAGTCCAACATAAAATCTCTATAATATCTCATTTTTACATTGACAGGAGAATTCAAGGAATTGCATATAATTCATGCCCTTAAAATAAATGAAAAATGTCAACAGAAATATGTGTGGACTATTGAAAACTTATGAGGGTTCTGACCTAAGATGACTTTGTAGTTTGTTCAGCAAGCAAATACTCAACCAACAAGAAGTATAAATATACATTTCTATCCACATGATATAGATTTCATCCAAGCTAAATATGTTAGGTCAGTCAAATCCTAACTGCCAGTAAATTGTGAACATGACAAGATTCTAAGGTCAAGAGTGTTGGTTAGCTACCGCAAATGGTGACCCACATCGTGAAACATGACAGTGAAATCTGTCTAATAGGCAAATAAAAAGTGAATTTATGGAAAATTTATGAAAACTATTTAAGCCATATGTTATTTACCTTGAGATAAATGTCAATAGCTCTGTATAGATCATCATGATCAAGCCTCGAGAATTCAGGTATGGATTCAGCAATTGTAATGAACTTAGACAGAGGCAAATTAACATCTTTGGCAATCTCTTGAAGATATCCATCCACAAGCTTTGCCATCTTGAGTTTTGAACCATGAGATGCTGAAGAAGATCTCCTACTCTCTTGTAACTCGAAATCAATATTTTCTGCTGACCGGGACCTTCTCCTTTCAAACCCCTGCTTGGACCTTGGTGGGCTAGTTGGGGGACTCTGCCCCTGTAACTTGAACTGTTCCAATATAATCATCACTATGTCTAAATCATACAAAGTATCACTTGTGCATGACAGACAAGGTATCAACAAGTCACTGACTGTTGCCTCTTCTAATTGAAGCGCAACTCTTTTAGCCAATTCCATCTTTGAAGAAGAGGAAGCATTAAGAATATTGGCTGCCTTTATGAGTTTAAGCAAGAAGCTACAAGAAACAGCACCTTTCTCTGCTGGAAGTAAGCTTATTATTGATTCCAAAAGTATCCTATGCTTTGAGGTTACCTCATTGGCTAATTCTGAATCAGAGTCGGATGCTTCCTGATAATTGATATGTCCATTTCTTGATATGTTAGGTAACCATCGAGATGCATAAATTTTCAAAGCGTCGCCTATAAGATTTGAAGGTATCTTTCCACCAGATTTAATTGCTATCATGGTTCTCCAATAAAGGTCTATGCCTAATTCTGCCATATATTCAGCCCACCAACCTTTGGTTGATGGTTTAAGCCTTTGGCTCTCCGCACCATTACAAGATATATCATCCCTTCCCCTTCTAGAATAACTATGTGATAAACTCACCTTTGAGGGATGAGTTAAAACTTTAGAAGCAATTGCTTCAATGCACCTGCTTGTGATTCCAAGATCCTCTGACCATAAAGGAAAAGCTTTTGTGCTTTGTAGAGTCACAATGGAATCTCTCCACCCATGAAGGATGCAGGAATTGAAAAAAACCTCAAGCTTGTATATCAAGTTCCCCTTCTCAACATCCTCCGTCATCTGCAAATATTCGGCAGCACATCTGGCAGCTACAATATTGTAGGCACTCAGAGTGATTGTAATTCCATAACAAAACTTTGCACATACTTCAAATGATTCAACGCCGCCAGGGAAGTCGGGGAGTTGTACTATTTGGTGTTGTGAGGATTCAGGGGACTCAGAGCATAGTCTCTGCAGCCGCAAACATTTGGACAGCAGAGGGAACTGCATGGAATGGCATTCAAAGGATCAATCAAATTAAAGTCTAATATCATAACTTACATCAATAACAGTAAAATCCATAATACTTATAATAAGTTTGTAAAATTTTACCTTGTGAAGCAAATATCTACTTCCTTTCACTTGAATTATGAGATCACTAGAGACTTCAGAGGTGACTGACCTGCAATGCATTAGGAAAATAAAATTGTTGGTGTTTTGTCCAAAAATTGAAAATACGTATTCAAGAAAGTGTCTGTGTCATGTTTTAATCAGTTATGTGCTTACCTTACAGCCTCAGCTGTATAAAAAGTATCCGGCCGAGATCCAAGTTTCATGAACTTCATGACAGATTCTTTTAACTCGTTTCTTCTCTGCTCAACTTATATCTTTACCAAATGCTCAAAAAGGAATCTGATGAAATAAGCCAACTTCATTCATAACTGATAAAAGCTGCCACTCTTGGTGCAAAAGAAGCCAGAAATATTTTCTCCAGCAGCAACCCAAAGAAATGAATATCAAGAGTTTTCCTTGTGGGTATGTAAAATAATATTAACACAACACATCAACACTCATGAGAGTTTAGTACATAGAATTTATAGCATAAATAGTACAGGTGACAGAAACGCACAAAATCAAACACTCCAAAATCTCTGTCATTTCAGTCAAATTCCCATAACCCATCTGATCTGGACATGCAAACACCCACTCCTTGGCTCTATAAATCACAATATAGTCTACTTGCATGCAGCATATATGAAAAATAAAAAATAAAAATCCCAAGATAAACAACCTGCTGCAAACTTTCTTGAGAGATGACAAAACTATGTGTTATGTATCAACTTTTTTTTTTTTTTTTTTTTTTTTTATGTGTTGATGTGGTTTAATGCAAAGGCCATGCCAGAGTGAAATGAGAAAGGGGCGACGCCCACCTGCTTATCCTGCGCCCACTTGTATCTCTCTATCTCATCATTTCAACACCATTTTTGTTACTGTGCCCTTCCCCTCTTTATTATTTTAGTCAGACACTTTCCATACGCGACATCGTACGCCTCTCGATTTCCATTATTATTATTAAAAAAAATGCTAATATTAGAGAGGAAAAAAAAAACAATAAGCATGTTTTCCAAAAGTATTTTCTAAATTATACCATATAATGCCTTTAAAGATATTTAGAACAAAGAATGCACCCAAAAAATAAATAAATTAATTAATTAATTAAAAAAGAGTGAAGGGAATCCTAAAAGGTTGAATAGGATTTGTGTATCGCTATCGCCTACGGCTTCTAGATTAGATTATATAATGGGCGGCAAGCCAATATTGGCCTTTTAAATTTGTTAAATAATCGAAAATGTCCTTGTTTTGTATTGATTGCAAAATGGTCCATGATGTTGAGGACCACGACCTTATAAACTTACCATGCAGAAGTTGACGTTAGATTAACCCGTTTGGTGAAGCATGGGTGAAATGTTAACGCTAACATTTTAATGTTTCATAAAATGGATAAGTTAATGTTGACGTTAACACTCCCAAAATTATAATCTCATAATATGAAATTATTTTTTTACGCTAATTTAAACTCCAACATTTATTCTATAATTTATATTTTGTGGTAATATTATCTACCAAACGCACTCTAATAAGGTTTTAGAGATATTTGGTTATAAAAGTTTCGTTAATGACATAATTTAATTCGGCGGTTGAAGGTTGTATTCAATATATTTTGCATTGGATACTTGAGGCTTTATAATAAATTACCTTTTTTTTTTTTTGGAAAAAAAATCAAACGGAATGAAAAAAATTCCAGAAATTAGACTTTCCTACCGTTCGATATAGAATCATGATGATTTTTTTTTATCTCGATTACAAAATTATATAAGAATAAAAAAAAGATTAACGTTCCAGACGATCTTTCATCTTAAATCCTTATTTTTTAAAAAAGATATATTTAAAATCCTGAATCATCCAATTCATATTTCGAATGAAATATTATTCTAATTCTAAAATTGATTAGATCGATTTGATCCGATTTTTATCCGAAATCCACAATAACCGATTGCCAACTCTACATTATATGGATTTTCATCATCATGGCTGAGATTGATGAGAAAAAGGGCTCCATCTGATCAAATGGATTAACCTAGGAGAGATGAAATTGTGATGTTATCATCCAACCAATCTTGATAGCTACTGGCGTCCTCACAAAGATATCTTTAAGAAAGAGGTCTTTTTTTTTTCTCTAATCAAAGATTTGTTATCATATGATTTTTATTAAAATTTAACCAAGAAAAAAAATATGGAGTTAGATTGTTGTTCCTTCAGTAAGATAGGTAACCCAGGCCGCGTCAATTGTGAGCCAATTTGGACTCCTTAGCTCAAATTGGTTTATTTACATCATTAAAATGATGAAACGGTTACTTTTCCTGCGTATTAGATATCTATTATCTCTTAATCCCAATTAAAAATTGGGATTTTTAATCAACGTAAAGCAGACGGCATGGAGTGATAAGGCTTATCCTCTAGGCTGTCAAAGCACTCATTTCATTCATTGGATTAAATTTGGGCTAGAGACCCAAACGATATTGCACCTTTTACGGCTTTGATCTGGCCTACAGGTAACACTATGGGTTATTGTTGAGGCCCAACTAAAATGGGTTCCAGACTCCAAATATCAAACCTCCACGCTAGACTTATAGGCAGGTCCCCGGGTCCATACCCCCAAGGGTAAGAGGCTCATACGACTTGAAAACCTCCAAAAGTCCACGCAACAAGC
Organism: Zanthoxylum bungeanum; assembly: GCA_019454045.1. Taxonomy (NCBI): domain Eukaryota; kingdom Viridiplantae; phylum Streptophyta; class Magnoliopsida; order Sapindales; family Rutaceae; genus Zanthoxylum; species Zanthoxylum bungeanum. The sequence goes on from SKCR01023654.1 coordinate 5,612, forward strand.
AGGTCTTAACCATGCAACATGTTGTCTCAGCCGACGTCACTCAGACAGTGACCCAATCAATAATGTCCCATATTATCTGATGTCCAGTAGATATTGTATGCCAGTCTACACACGATTAATTCCTTCTTAAATAAGGAAACTAACTATTTGGATCAAGACACACTACCTACAAACATGGTATTCCGAATCAAGTACAGTAGGGATTACACCTAATCCTGGAAATCCAGGCGCTCCTAATTCAGTCCTTACTCTACTACCATTTCCTAAATAGAATTGGAATACGACTCCTCCAAAGAATCTTAAACCGACTAAAAGGGCTACTTCACTACTTATAAAAGAAGATGAGATTTAAGGGGATTGATTCATTCAAGCTTTGGCTCTCGCACTAGAGTTCTCAAAGCATATATAACTTCCTAAACACCAGTCCATCGCCCCTCACGACAACTTATGAAAATCAAGGTAACTCATAGCCTTGCTGTTCCATTTCTTTCTGCTTGTCATCGTCACTGATTTGAGCGTCGGAGTGCCTGCGATATCCACTACACTGGTGGGTAGGTACTCCACGCTACCTGCCTTTGTTTTACAGGATCGCTAGTGTCCCCATCATACAAATTCTCGATTGTAGGTCTAAGGCAAAATTCAGCGTCTATAACTTGACGCCCACCATAAGGCCTCGGTGATTCATAGCAAGAAAATGTCTCACAGTCTATAATTTCCAAATCACTCATGGCTTCCGGCAGCGAGAACACCCCGGACTCCGTGTCTAGTCAATTGGCTGCACTTCAGGAATGGTTGTGAGTACTTGAGGAGGAAATCCTTATGATGCGGAGCACCAACACCGACCTCCAGAAGAAATTGGAGCAGATGGCTTCGACAAACCTCTTGGGGGCGTTCATGATGTAGCTCGTGACGATCCACCACTAGTGGATTGTTCACAGAGCTGCCAGCCGACCAACGACCTTCCACTAGGGGACCCAATGCAATAAGTCACCTCCGGCATTCGGAAATAGATGGGGGAGTTCAAAAGGTGATTCTCTCCAGCCTACCCGGGGTGAGGCTACCGATCAGGAAGAGCCGTGCTGAGACGATTTCACAAACCCCTTTCTTAGAATACATCATATTCGTAGAGCTTCCACGGAAGTTCAAGCCCTCATACATGAGGCTATACAATGGATCTACGGATCCAGATGACCACATTGTCCATTACAAATATAAGATGATCTCTATGGCCCTGGAACCACACCAATGGAAGGTAGGAATGTGTAAGAGATTCGGAGAGACGCTAACAGGCCTAGCCTTCACCTGGTTCATCAACCTCCCCTACCGGTCGATTGGATCATACCAAGAACTAGCAGATAATGCCATGGAACACTTTGTAAGCTCTTGCAAATTTGAAAAGATCACGGACAACCTCAACGCCATCCAACAGCGAAAGGGAGAGCCTTTACGGAGCTATATAGCCACTTCAACAATGAAAGAATCTTCATGTCGGATCTCCACCAGCCGATGGTTATTGAAGCTTTCTGTAATGGTTTACTCACCGATAGTGGACTATACAAGAAATTGATGAAGTCTTGGTGCTACACCATGGATCAGGCCTTGGCCTGACTCATATCAAGATTATGTGGGAAGAAGACAAAAAGAACAAGAAACGTTATGGCTCTGGCAACCGCAATGAGGAGAGAGCCATGAATCCCCCCCAAACGGCCAAAGACTTTGATGATAGGGCTTGGCGGCCAGTAGACAAGAGGATTCTACGGGCTAGAGAGCATCAACCAAACAATCGGGATTACGAGCGTAGACCCTCATCCTACGCGGTTCAGATTTGGTCTTTATCAAATAGGCCAAGACTCACAGACTACAACTTTATTGTGTCGCCTAGAGACTTAGTTTCAGTCCATAAGAAAATTGGAGAAGTAGTAAGATGGCCGACACACCCTAGGGATAGGTCATCTAAGAAAGACGATAGAAAATGGTGCGAGTTCCACCGAGACTACGGGCACATGACAGCCGATTGCATTGCCTTAAAACTAGAAGTTTTGGAATTACTAAACAAATGGTACCTCAAGGACTTGCTTACTGAGAAAGACAAGGTTACCTTGGCCCGAAGAGATGAGAGGGGCGATAGAGAAGATGGCCCTCTCTATTGTTTAGTTATATGCCCAATAACATAATATAATATGTAAACATGATTTTATTTTAAGTTATAAACGATGCATTTATTCATTTATTACAATGTTGATTTTTAAAGTTGTATATTATAAATTATCATGTATGTCGTTGGATACTAAATGTACTTTCAGACTTAGTGTATAAGTGTTATACACAAGAGGATTTAAGTCGGAAATTAGTAATCCTAAATAGTCCATAGAGAGCAAACAAATACGGACACTTTATTTGTGGTTTATCTACAGTTGCGGTCCATTCCATATTATATGATGACTTTGATCCGGGTTTGTTCATGTGGTGACATGGGAATAGATGTACCTTATATGATGCAATCATATATGATTGGACCAAGACATAAATGAATTTCTTTTAATATTCGTTAAATAAATAAATTCATATAAGTCTAATAGATGATCTTATATGGGTTGATCTGAATCCTGAGTGTACTACGAACTCCTACATGGTATGTTATATCATTTGATTTACAAAGGTGGGGTTAGTGAAGAAATCATAACCAATAGCTACGTATTTTGGGGACATGATCTGGTGTGTGGCTGGGGACGTTTTACATAGATATGGAATCCACTCCTTCTTGCGAGAAGTATATGAGTTTCCTCCTTAAGGGTTGATTTGGTACTTGAACGGTTAGTGTGTTCAAGTCTTTCTATTACGAATAGAAAGATTAATATTCATAATAGTTAAGAATAAATCGTTCATTAGAGAATCAATGGTACTTATGGCACAAAATAATTAGAGGGGTACGACGAACATTATGACCCAGTTCTAATTATGAGATACTCGTGGAGGGTCAATCTGTATGTAGTGATTATATCAGGGGACACCGATGAGTTTTGGTATAAAATATATCTATAGTAATAATATTGCGGCTTTAGGTTTTTAGTGGAATAACCTAAAGTTAATAATTCGGAATATTTAATTAAAGAGTTTTAATTAATATTTTGAGATTATTGGAGCTCGAAATTATAGGTCCATTTGGTCCCCGTGTTAGCTCGTTACACTATAAAAATCGATGGAATAATTGGATAGTTCAATTATGAACTCACTTGAAAAAGATTAAATAATTGAGAATTATTTAATGACATAATTAATATAATGTCACACTTTGTAATTATATATTAAAATGTTTAATATATAGTTTTTTTTATTAATGATTATTAGATAATCATTTAATATAAGATTTGATTTCAAATTAAATTTGATTTAATTCAAAATAAAATATGTAATTTATATCATGATATAAGTTACATTTTAAATTTTAATTTCAAATTAAATGATATTTGATATCATATTTAAAATTTTTGAAATTAATAATTTTATTGTGATAATTATGTCATTGACCAATATTTATATATGTGATTAGGGTTATGGTTAATTTTGTACAAGCACAATTAACTAACATAAACCCTATATATAAATACATAAGGTTTTCTCTTCAATAAAAACCCTAGCCACTTTCTCATCTTTTCAATGAGATTGAAAAAAGAGAGAAAAAAGAGAAACCATAGAGGGTAATTTTTTCAAGAACATTTTCATGCAAGTGAGTTAACCACGAGCCCACCCTCACGGATTTATGGTGGTGGTGAGTCATAACAAGGAAGATCGAGTGGTAGGCCCGATTTTTGACACTCCCACGGCAAACAAAAATCATGAACCGAAATCATTCACGCATGATCAAGAAGCCACTATAGCTTGCACGTAGCATCTATTTTGCGTGGTTTATTGCTCAAATGACTTTGGCAGTATGATGGCTTAATCAGTAATGACACATGAAGAATTAATGACCAAGTGGGTGAAACGTATATGATCAAAACCAAAGTAGGTGAAACGCATAAACCAAAGTGGGTGAGCATATGATCAAATCCAAAGTGGGCGCATGGTCGATGATCATGCTTGGCAGATGAACGGTCATTGGGCTGTGCGTGTATTGGTCCTCATGGCCATTGACGCACAACAACAACTTATGTGAACAAATCAGTGAACGAGGGCAGTTCAATTTCATGTAAAATTGTCCAGATTTTGGCTGCTAGAGTGGGCTGTTCGGGGAGACTGTTCTAGGTTGATAAAAAATAATTCCAAAGTACTAAGTTGCACATGTTAAAAGGATAGTCAGATTCATTCTTGGGGGAAATAGATAGAAAAAATTATCGAGGTTGATCCCGGTGCCTAAAGCCGCTTCTATTGCGCGAGGGAAAGCGTTTCCTACATCTATCGCCTCCAATCGAAAAACACGATCAACGTCATCTCTGGTGGTTCAGAAATAAGCGGCTTCTCCTACTCAGTCGTTAAGAGACATGCGAGATAAGCCACGAATGAAACATCCCGGCCTATGAGGTCAGACCTAAAAAATCCTCACCACGATGCTCTAGTAATCTCCTTCCAAGTGGCTAATTTTATGATCAATCGAGTGATAGTGGACACCGACTCTTCAACCAACATAATCTTCACCATAACTCTAACAGATATGGGCGTGGAATTAAACAAAAGGCGATCGAGTGTGTTGATTGGTTTTAGTGGGGAGCAAAAGTTTACCTTGGGAGAAATCTGACTTCCAATTTACGATGGAGGGATCATCTAAATGACAACGTTTCTGGTTCTAGATTGCCCTTCAGCCTACAACATGATTGTGGGACTCATGTGGATCCATGATATGAGGGTAGTCTTATCAAAGTACTAAAGTTCCCCACCAAGTGGGAAGCACAAGAGATCAACATGCTTCAAGTAGTAGCTACCAAATGACCTTGAAGGCCAAGCCGACCTCAGCATAGCAATTACAGAGCTGGCTTCATCGGGCTGAGCCAGACTAGCCTAATATTGAAGAACTTGACGAGGTCCAGATCCACTCCTAGCTGGCGGATCACAAAACCCATATTGGTGTCCAGCTTGAGCCCAAGCTACGCACAGAACTAATAACTTCCTTATGAAGTGACCTGACTATTTTGCATGGTCACATGAAGACATGACTAGGATCGACCTCGAGATGATGACCCACGAGCTCCACGTGGACCCAGATTACCCTCCAATGAAACAAAAGAGAAGAAATTTACTCCAGAAAAGAACCGAATCATCGATGAATAAGTTAAAAAGCTTTTAGAGAATGCAGATATTAAAGAAATCTAGTATCCCGAGTGGCTAGCCAATGTCGTGGTAGTTCGAAAGAAGAATGAGAAATGGTGAGTCTGCATTGACTTCACGGATCAGAAGAAGAGTTGCCCAAAAGACCCCTTTCATGTACTCCACATCGATTCAATGGTTAATGCTACAACAAAGCATGAGTTACTAAGCTTATGGATGCATACTCAGGCTACAATCAGATCCACATGCACCCAAGCAACCAAGAAAAGACATCATTTATCACTAATAGAGGAATTTATTGCTACAAAATAATGTTATTCAGACTCAAGAATGTCGGGGCTATATACCAGCGCCTCATTAACAAAATATTTTCTCAACAGATAGGGAAAATAATAGAGGTGTATATTGATGGAATGTTGGTGAAATCACTAAGGGCTGAGCAGCACATAGAGCATTAGAGTCAAGCTTTCGGCATAATGAAGAACTATTACATGAGCTGAATCCCACCAAGTGTGCTTTCCACGTGTCATCTGGCAAGTTCTTAGGCTACATGGTCACCAAACGAGGGATAGAGAACCCAGACCAGATCAAATCCATCATCAATATTCCATCCCCCACATGTCCTAAGGATGTCATGCGACTTGTGTGTAGAATGACCTGCCTAAATAGATTTATCTCCAAGTCTACAGACAAATGTTTCTTGTTCTTCTCCGCTATGAAGAAAGCGAAGGATTTTGAATGGACTCTGGTATGTAAGGAAGCATTAGAGCAACTTAAGAAATACTTAACCACTCTGTCATTCCTCTCCAAGCTAGTCGACATGGAATGACTCTACATCTATTTAGGCATGTCCGAGCATGCATTTAGTGTAGTCCTAATATGAGAAGACAATGAGACACAACACTTAGTCTACCATGTAAGGAAAGCCTTACTTGATGTAGAAATACACTACACTCAAATAGAGAAACTGGTGTTGGCCCTAGCAATGGCGGCTCAAAAGCTACAGCCATACTTCCAAGGGCATCCAATCACAGTCTACACCACATATCCCATGAAGAACATACTCCACAAACCCGAGCTCTCCGTGAGGCTAATCAAATGGGCAGTTGAGCTAAGGGAGCATGATATAACTTACCATCCTCGAACCACAATTAAGTTTCAGAAACTAGCTGTTTTTATGGTCGAATTTTCCCTTAGCCTACAAGCTCGAACTAACATGGAGATACAATGTGTCCAACCAATAGAAACTTGGAAACTCTTAGTGGATGGATCAAGTAACAAGCAAGGATGCAGATTGGGACTTGTACTCACCACACTTAAATGAGACACGTAACAACAAGGAGCCAAGTGTTGTTTCAAAGTCACCAACAACGAAGCTGAGCACGAAGCACTAATTACTGGACTAACCTTGTCTGATGACCTTGGAGTCAGGAAGATAGAGGTTCAATCAGACTCTCAACATATCGTTAATCAGCTTCAAGGGCCGTATCAAGTAAGAGACTCACATTTGGCCTCATACTTGCAAAAGGCAAAGGAGCTCCAAGTGATGTTCGAGGTGTTCAAAATCTCACAGGTTCCTAGAGTCGAGAACTCCAATGCTGATGCCCTGCTCACCCTCGGTTCGACTATACAAAGGGACAAACCTTAATCTATCATTGTGGTTTATTTAAAGTAGCCAGCCATCTAGAAAGAGGAATCCAAAGATGTCACATCTATTAACCCAACCGACTCTTGGATGACTCTATTGATCAACTGCTTGAAAGATAGTTCACTCACATACGATAAGATTGAAGCTCAGAAGATCCAATGCCAAGCTGCAAGGTTTACTTTATATGATAACCAACTTCTAAGGAGATCTTACTTTGGGTCATACCTCAAGTGTGTTACTCTCGAGGAAGTCAAATACGTGCTAGTTTAGTTACACAAAGAAGAATATGGAAATGATTCTAGAGGGAGAAGCTTCGCATGCCGAGCCCACCCGGCTGGATATTACTGGCTACCATGTGAGCCGACTTAGCGAACTTTGCTCATCGATGCGATAAAGGCCAAAGGTTTGCCCAAGTCTTACACTTGCCACCAAAGAAGCTCAGCCTCATCCTCTCCCCATGGTCATTGATGAAATGGGGTATGGAAATCATGGGCAAGCTCCCAATGGCCCCAGGCCAACGAGTCTATATATTTTCTCTCACAGACTATTACTCCAAGTGGATCAGAACTTAAGCATTCTCTCGAATACGAGACCGAGAAGTATAGACCTTCGTTTGGAAGAACATTATCTGTCGGTTTGAGATTCCTAGAGAGATCGTCACAAACAAAGGATCCCAGTTAATCAATTATCACTTACAAGACTTTTGTAGGTTTCGGGGAATCAAGCTCAACTTCTCGACTCTCGCTTTCTCAAAGCTAAAGGATAAGTCGGGTCTTAAAATAAGACTATCATCAAAATTTTGAAAAAGTGACTGAAGAAAGCTAAAGGCGCATGGGCATACGAGCTCCCATGAGTTCTTTGGACTTGTCGAACAATTGTCCATTTGTCGACTAGAGAGACCCCTTTCTCACTAGCACTTGGAACCGAAATGATTATTCATGACGAAGGAAGCATCTCATCCCCATGCTATCAGTGGCTAGAAGAAGAATCCAACAGGCAGCACATTAATCATAACTTCGACAACATTTATGAGTTAAGGGAACGTGCCTTGATACGACTTGCTACCCACTAGCAAAGGATGGCCAAGCACTTAAATAATAATATCGGATGTCGAACTTTCGAAGAATGAGAATGGGTCATACGCAAGGTCTTTCAGAACACCAAGGAGATTAGAGATGGAAAGTTTAGGCCCACGTAAAAAGGCACATACATTATTGAAAAGGTTGTTCGGTAAGGAGCATATAAATTGAGAACATAGATTGGAAAGCCCATTGAAAATAGCTGGAACTCAGCCCACATGAAGTGATACTATAGGTAGACTTAACGGAATAAGAGTCACAGACTAACTACTCGACAAGTGACTAATCTCTGACTATGAGACAGTGAGACTACTGACACGCTTAAGAAGTGGTCTTTTATTCCCAAGTTTAAGAGTGTCGAAATAATAAAATAATCCGGTAAGTTTGAGGTCGATCCACAGGGAATAGATTTAGTAAAATAGAATGATAAGTAGAACGAAAAGAAAAAGGTTTGAATTGTTGGAGTTGTTGGAAACTTTTAAGTGAAAATGTAGTAATAAAATGAAATGTTGGAGTTGGGGGATCCACTTTTAATATTTTAAATCTAGAAATCTCACTTAATTATAATATATAAATTGTCCTTGTTACCCAATTAATTTATCTCGGGAATTAATTATGCCAATATATAGAACCGACCATAAAGGCGGTAGTCATTTATGTCGATAACTAGTCCTGCCAAGGTACTAAGTATGCCAAAAATATAAAACCAGCTATATAGGCGGTGATATTGTATAAAACCAGTCATATAGGCGGTGATACCGTTTATCTATAACAAGTCCTGCCAAGGTACTCAATTATGCCAAAATCGTATAAAACCATCCATAGAGGTGGTAGCAAGATAAAACCAGCCATATAGGCGATAGCAAGATAAAATAAGTCATACATGTGGTAGCAAGATAAAACCAGTCATATAGACGGTAGCCAATTTTATCAAAAATCAATCTATATCTAAATCAAGTTTTAATCATTAGAATTACAATTTATTTATTATAATGTAGGTGAGATTGATCTAAGTTTTTGTTGGGAAGCGGCCGCGAGTGCGCAGCGGAAAATCAAGAAAAATTAATCAAATTATGATGTCGCTATCCCTTAGCCCAAGACCCATTTGTTTTTATTATTCTACAGGCCTAGGCATGTTACTATATATTCTAAGCATAAAAACTCATAAAACATGCAAAGAACATAAACCTAAACATGCTAACTATCATAAGAACTCTAATTAAAATAAAGAAAGAAAAAGACTTACTTGAACCGAAGACTCCTCCAGTCCTCCCTCCAATCTACAAGCTTTTCTTGAACTCAGCAAGCTCTTCCACGTTCCAAAGATCTACCCAAGTATGTGGCCTCCAAAGATGCACACACCAAAGCCAAAACTCAACGGCAAGACTACGCTTGAGTGCACAGGTATTTTGCCCTTGGTGCTAGCCTAGGCAAATACCTCAAAACTTTTAACTCGAGGTTCTTCTAGTCAATTAGACTTAAGGATCCTCAAAATCAGTGGCTTACTCTTAAGATTTAGAGTTGCTCACTTATATAAACCCAAGATATGAAAGGTTTGGTGAAAAAATTATAAAGAATTCATTGGGTTTATATAGGTACTCCAAAGACAACAAAATTAATTAAGAATCTGATGTGGGGTAAATGCTAATTTAATCTTAGCCATTGGATCTTAATTTAGTGGTTTAATGAGATTATAAAACCCTAATAAGAGTTTGGGCCGAATTGGAATTCGAAACAAATAACAAATAAAAAATATTACTATTCATATTACTATTCACGTTTATTTATTTATTCCAATTCCCAAAGTGCTCCTATCATCATTCACCAATCCCTAAGCCACTATGGAACCTCATAAATGATCTTTTCAATAATTAAACACATTGAACCATTTATGAACAATTCCTACAGCAATCATATATGCTGTTAAATTTGTACTGTGTACTGTTAACCATTGATTTCGACTTTGTTGTGTGTGACCTTTTGGGTTCCTCTCAAGTTGGACATGAAATGAATCGTGATAATTTAATTGAACATAAATTATCCTCCGATCAGATGGTCATTCGATTTGAATGACCAAGGTTGACATCTAGCAACATGCCAAGGCCCCCAAATGAGAAGGAAAGATATATACCCAATATGTATGTGATTTACATATGATACGGTCCCTCGCCTTACTGTATCCCTACCTATTGACCTAGGGTATGGAAAATGTCTACCCATATAGTCAAAGGTATGATGTTGATAGTGTCATGAATCGTGCTAACCCAAGAATCTCACATGATTCTTCCGCTGCGGCCACAGTCTCAAACTCTTATCACACATATCAACCCGCGAACTAGAATACTACTCTTATAAAAAAATATTATCCGAGAGAGTGGCGATTCTCTGTTGTATCTTTACAAATTTCATGTGTTTCAACAAATGACCCAATCATACCCTTATGAACGGATATTTTGAACCGGAGAAGAAGAATGTCAAAGTTATTTGATCTACACATATGATTGTAAAGACCTCAAGTCTAATAACTAGTCATACAATCATACATGAAAGTTCTCACAACACATGAGATAAACACTCCATATGAAAACTTTCGGCAGTCAGTTCGATGGACACGAGCAACTCATGCATCCATGTGATACACCAAACGGACGGATCTCCGCTAGTAGCCTATGAGATCGGCTACCCCACTTAAGGGCGGATCATATCATCATCCTAGTCTCTCTGCTTTGTGAACGCCCAAATTATTCACAAAACTATGACTAGGAACGTTTGAGAGTAATGATTCTCATAAGGCGTGGAAGCCATCATCTTATTACTTCATGTGCTTTATTACAGTGTTTGATGATTCATATATGTTATGTAAGACACGTATAATAAAGATTGCCATTTTATTAATTAATGAAACTATTACAAATACATGTACATATAGCCCATCCACAAGTTGAGTATAGGGCATATCCCTAATAATCTCCCACTTGCACTATAGCCAACTAGTATGAATTTGGACACCATACTCTGGGGTGTGCCTATCATGCTTTTATTGAGTCAGCCCTGTAGTCAGAGAATCTGCAAGATTATCTTCTATGGGTATTTTCTTTATAATAACTTCTTTTCTCTCAACAATCTCCCTGATGAGATGAAATCGCCTGAGTACATGCTTGGATTTCTGGTGGGACCTTGGTTCATTTGATTGAGCAATGGCGCCCGTGTTGTCACAGTATATCATGATGCCATTCTTTATCGTGGGAAGCACTTCCACCTCCGTGATGAACTTCTTTATCCAGACTGCTTCTTTAGCTGCCTTAGATGCTGAAATATACTCGGCTTCAGTGGTGGAGTATGCTGTAGTTGACTGCTTTGAGCTTTTCCAACTGACAGCACCGCTATTCAAAGTAAATAGATATCTTATTTGCGATCTGTTGTCATTCTTATCGGTCTGAAAGCTCGCATCACAGTAACCAATTAATTTCATCTCTGAACAATCTCCATATGTCAAAAACACATCCTTAGTTCTTCTCAGATACTTGAGGATTGTTTTGACAGCTGCCCAGTGTTGCTCACCAAGATTTGCCTGATACCTGCTCGTTATGCTAAGAGCATAAGAGACATCAGGTCTTGTACATAGTATGGCGTACATGATCGATCCTATTACTGAAACATAAAGGATCCTACTCATACGCTCTCTATCTGAATGAGTATGTGGACATTGCTCTTTAGATAATTTGATTCCATGACAAGTAGGTAAGTTACCTCTTTTGGAATCTTCCATTTGGAATCTTTTCAAAACTTTATCTATGTACGTAGATTGAGAAAGTCCTAACAACCTCTTAAATCTATTACGGTATATCTTAATGCCGAGGATGTAGGCTACTTCTCCCAAATCTTTCATGGAGAAATTCTGAGATAACCATTGCTTGGTGGCTTGCATCATGGGAATATCATTCCCGATGATTAATATGTCATCGACATATAATACAAGAAACATAACAGCACTCCCACTACTTTTCTTGTAAACACAAGGCTCATCTACATTTTTGATGAGGTCAAATTCTTTGATTGTCGCATAAAATCGTATATTCCAACTTTGGAGGCTTGCTTGAGTCCATAAAAGGATCGTTTAAGCTTGCATACTTTATTATGATCATCCTTAGATGCAAACCCCTCAGGTTGTGTCACATAGACTTCCTCTATGAGGTTCCCATTAAGGAAAGATGTTTTGACATCCATCTGCCAAATCTCATAATCAAAGTGTGCAGCTAGTGCCAGTAAAATTTGAATGGACTTTATCATTGCAACGGGCGAAAAGGTTTCTCATAGTCAATTCCTTGGATTTTTCCATAACCTTTCGCCACCAACCTAGCCTTATAGGTTTGGATGTTGCCTTCTGCATCAGTTTTACGCTTGTAAATCCACTTGCAGCCTATGGGTTTTATCCCTTCAGGTGCATCCACCAAGTCCCAGACTTGATTCTGATACATAGAGTCTATTTCAGATTTCATGGCCTCAAGCCACTTGACTGAATCAATGTCACGCATTGCTTTGTCATAACTGGTGGGATCGTCATTATCAATGACCTGATCATGTTCCTCGTCAATATGGAAACCATATCTTTTAGGCTCATATCTTTCCCTACCAGACCTTCTAAGTTCATAACCTTGTGGTTGTTCCGTCGCTGCCCTTTTGAGGGGCATGGGGCTTAGTTCTATGTTAGTTTGTTCTTTTCGTACCTCATCGAGGTCAAGTCTACTCCCACTATATTTCTTGAGAATGAATTCATTCTCTAGAAATTTAGCATTTCGTGAGACAAATGTTCTCTGTTCATTTGGGACGTAGAACATGTATGCTCTTGAGTTCAAGGCATATCCTACAAACTTACATTTAATTGCCCTATCATCCAATTTGTTAGTTTGTGTGAGCTTAACATATGCGTCACATCCCCGAACTCTTAGATAACTAAGACTAGGACGTTTCCCAGACCATAACTCATATGTGTTTGACTAACAGTCTTGGAAGGAACTTGGTTTAGTAGTAGTGTTGTAGTTTCTAAAGCAAGACCCCAAAATAAAAGAGGTAGATCCGTGTTTGGCATCATTGATCGGACCATATCTAATAATGTATGATTTCTCCTTTCGGAGACCCCATTATGTTGTGGAGTTCCCGGAGGAGTCCACTGGGAAACAATGCCATTTTCTCTTAAGTAATCTTGAAATTCGTTGTTTAAGTATTCACCATCTCGGTCAGACCTTAGTGACTTAATACTTTTATTAAGTTGGTTTTCTACTTCAGCTTTGAAGTCTTTGAATTTCTCAAAGGCTTCAGATTTGTACTGCATAAGGTACACATACCCATATCGCGAGTGATCATCGATAAAGGTAATGAAATAGGAGAATCCACATCTAGCGGTAACTGATATTGGTCCGCATACATCAGAGTGTATGAGTTCTAATGTCTCCGCTGCACATTGTCCTTTACCTTTGAAGGGTAATTTGGTCATTTTACCAAGTAAACAAGACTCACAAGTTCCATAAGGTTCATATTTGAAGGGTCTGAAATACTCATCCTTATGTAGCTTAGTTAATCTTGTTTCATTGATATGACCTAAGCGACTGTGCCATAGAAGTGATTCATTGAGATTATTCGAGTTAACGTTGTATATATTAGAGGTTGGACATTCTTTGTTAGTTTTAAGACATAGATACCATTATTCAAAATACTATCTCCATATTTTATTTCATTGAAATAAATAGAACATTCATTATAACTTTTAGGCATGAAAAGCCTTTATTACATAAAGAAGAAGTTGAAATGATGTTATTTACTAGAGAAGGTACACAAACACAATCTTCTAAGTCTAAAACTAAACCATTCGGCAAAACTAATGAATAAGTCCCCACGCACAATGCAGCCAGTTTTGTTCTATTACCCATACGTAAGTCAACCTCCCCATGACGGAGTCTCCTACTGTTTCTCAGGCCCTACACATTGTTACAAAAGTGAGTCCCACAACCGGTGTCAAACACCCAAGTAGAAGGTTCAGAGTTTTGAGAATATAGTTCAATCATATACAACATACATGAAGCATTGGGCTTTTTGGCCTCTTGGGCTTCCCTAGCTTCCTTGGCTTTCAAGGATCTGTAGTATTTCTTCTAATGACCCTTTTTTCCACAAAAGAAATATTTCTCCTTTCCATTTTTCTTCTCCACCTTACCATTGGGCTTTAGGTGATCTGGAGCCTTGGCCTTGCCCTTATTTTTCTTTGGGCCTCATGGCTTCAGGTTCGTACCCATAAGCATGATGGAGGTTTTAAGCTATGGTTTCAAGTCCATCTCTACTTGCTTTATCAGATTGTGCAATTCTGCTAAAGTAGCTTCTTTATCAGACAGATGAGACTGCATAATAAAGTTAGAGAAGTCTTTTGGTAAGGACTGAAGAATTAGATCGTGACCTATCTCATGATCAATGATGAACCCGAGGTTGGCCAATTTTTCAATGTGGTCAATCATCTTAAGCACATGTCCACTAACAGATCCTTCCTTATACCTTGTTTGGAATAAGACACATGACACTTGGAATCTCACGGTATGAACGGAAGTTGTATACAACCCCTTCAAGTGAAAGATGATGGTTTGAGCATCCATATCTTCGTGAGCTTTCTGAAGTTCGTCCGACATAGAGCCAAGCATTATGCAAACTACTTTCTCATCATCATCGACGTGTTTCTTACAAGCATCAAATGTATTTTGGTCAGCATCTTCTGCGGGTTCAGGGGGAAATGGTCTTTCAAGAACATAGAAAATCTTTTCTTGTCGTAAGACAGTTTTAAGGTTTCTAAACCAGTCATTGTAGTTGTCCCCTTTGAGCTTATGCTCATCAAGGATGGAACGAAGTGATACTCTGTTTTCCATTTGAATGTATGTTAAATATTTTAACCCACCTGTTAAGAGAAAATGTTAAAATTAGGAATATGTTTTCATTAATTTTTCATAAAAACATGGGCTTTTAATATTATGAAGTTGCTCACACTCAATTGTTTTAAAATTTTAAAAAAATCGCATCAACCCCAATACGATGGATTTCTTGTGGGAAAGGATCCCATTATCATCATTTCATAACTCTGACTAGGGACGGTCGTTATAAAATACGATAATTAGGTAGGTTCCCAACCAATTTATGATATAAATCACAATTCCTTGATCATTGGGTTGGGCAATCAAACATGCCATAGCTTATGCTAGTCCTCGTAGACACCCAATCTTTGCCACTATGTTATAAGACCACACCTAAGGGTCGATGCGTCTTATGACTCAGAAAAGTCAAATCATTGTCAATAGTACGATTTAGGGACAAATTGGTATTGGTCAGTCTGGTAAAGCCTAGTCCTGCCATACGGTTTAAGCCCTTTGGGTCTATACTTTACAATGGGAGGCAAATTTTAGACTTAAATTATTATTGAGGATTTTAGCAAGTTTAAGTGAATAACTGTCAAATGGATTCCTCCATTGAAGATTCCCCAGAGGGAGGGTGGAGCGAACTCTCTTAAATACCCTTACCTCTTAGGCTCTTATTGCCTTGGTGACAGGAATAAATAATAGATCCTCCAAATTGGTCCAACACTTTAAATATGCTTTAAGGTAAGCTTTGAGTAAATGATTATCTAGATGTCTTCACAGCTTTTCCTTTTGGCTATAAAAAGGTAGTGAGTGAAGGAAGACACCAAATCATTATCTAACTCTAGTATACCTTTGGTTAAATTAACTTTAGTTTGGAAAGTTTTATTAACGCCTTCGTCTCACCCCACTTGTATCTTTTATAATGTCTTTTATTATAAACAAGTTATTATATTTATTAGCCTTAAATTAATAAATCTCTAAGTTCATCACTGAATAATTACTTAGCTAAGGGATAAGCAATACACTCTATATTTCCTTAGAAAATCTCTAGATGTTTGCACCCTAAAATAATCATGACAATTCTAATAATACATAGAATCATCAAGAATATGAGTTTTAATATGTTGGAATTATTTTAGGCATTAAATAACTTTGATTAATATTTAATTATGATATTGCATTTTATTTTATTCAAATAAATTTACTATTCACATTTTTTACAGATGCGTGAAATTTAAATACAATTTCACAATTCAAATTTTAACCAAATCATACAAAACTTATGCCTAAAATTAAGTTCAGGGTGTTAGCTTTCCAACGAGCTTTTACACACCCAATTTCGAGTTCCAATGAGAGAGAACTAATCAAAACAAAAATGATGTGCTGATACCACTGTTGGGAAGCGGCCCCGAGTGCGCAGCGGAAAATCAAGAAAAATTAATCAAATTATGATGTCGCTAGCCCTTTGTCCAAGACCCTTTTTTTTTTTATTATTCTAAAAGCCTAGGCATGTTACTATAAATTTAAGCATAAAAACTTATAAAACATGCAAAGAACATAAATCTAAACATGTTAACTATCATAAGAACTCTAATTAAAATAAAGAAAGAAAATGACTTACTTGAACCGAAGACTCCTCCAGTCCTCCCTCCAATCTACAAGATTTTCTCGAACTCAGCAAGCTCTTCCACGTTCCAAAGAGCCACCCAAGTGTGTGGCCTCCAAAGATGCACACACCAAAGCCAAAACTCAACGGCAAGACTATGCCTTGAGTGCACGAGTATTTTTCCCTTGGTGTTAGCCTAGGCAAATACCTCAAAACTTTTAACTCGAGGTTCCTCTAGTCAATTAGACTTAAAGATACTCAAAATCAGTGGCTTACTTTTAAACTTTAGAGTTGCTCACTTATATAAACCCAAGATATGAAAGGTTTGGTGCAAAAATTGTAAAGAATTCATTGGGTTTATATAGGTGATCCAAAGACAACAAAATTAATTAAGAATCTGATGTGGGATAAATGCTAATTTAATCTTAGCCATTGGATCTTAATTTAGTGGTTTAATGAGATTATAAAACTCTAATAAGAGTTTGGGCCGAATTGGAATTCAAAACAAATAACAAATAAATAAAAAATTATTATTCATGTTACTATTCACGTTATTTATTTATTTATTTATTCCAATTCCCAAAGTTCCCCTATCATCATTCATCAATCCATAAGCCATTATGAACCTCATAAATGATCTGTTCAATAATTAAACACATTGAACCATTTATGAACAATTCCTACAGCAATCATATATGCTGTTAATTTGTACTGTGCACTGTTAACCATTGATTTCGACTTTGTTGTGTGTGACCTTTTGGGTTCCCCTCAAAGTTGGACATGAAATGAATCGTGATAATTTAATTGAACATAATTATCCTCTCCTCCGATCAGATGGTCGTTCGATTTCAATGACCAAGGTTGACATCTAGCAACATGCCAAGGCCCCCAAATGAGAAGGAAAGATATATACCCAATATGTATGCGATTTACATATGATACGGTCCATCGCCTTACTGTATCCCCACCTATTGACCTAGGGTATGGAAAGTGTCTACCCATATAGTCAAATGTATGATGTTGATAGTGTCATGAATCGTGCTAACCCAAGAATCTCACATGATTCTTCCGCTGCGGCCACAGTCTCAAACTCTTATCACACATATCAACCTGCGAACTGGAATACTACTCTTATAAAAAAATATTATCCGAGAAAGTGGCGATTCTCTGTTGTATCTTTACAAATTTCATGTGTTTCAACAAATGACCCAATCATACCCTTATGAACGGATCTTTTGAACCGGAGAAGAAGAATGTCAAAGTTATTTGATCTACATATAAGATTGTAAAGACCTCATGTCTAAGGACTAGTCATACATCGATACATGAAAGTTCTCACAGACACATGGGATAAACACTCCATATGAAAACTTTCGACGGTCGGTTCGATGGACACGAGAAACTCATGCATCCATGTGATACACCAAGTGGACGGATCTCTGCTAGTAGCCTATGAGATCGGCTACCCCACTTAAGGGCGGATCATCATCATCCTAGTCTCTCTCTCTCGCTTTGTAACGCCTAGATTATTCACAAAACTATGACTAGGAACGTTTGAGAGTAATGATTCTCATAAGGCGTGGAAGCCATCATCTTATTACTCCATGTGCTTTATTACAGTGTTTGATGATTCATATAAGTTATGTAAGACACGTATAATAAAGATTGCCATTTTATTAATTAATGAAAATATTAAAAATACATGTACATATAGCCCATCCACAAGTTGGGTATAGGGCATATCCCTAACAGTTTTCATTATAAAAACTTAACCTATTACCCCAACGGAAAGAAATTAGCTACTCATTTTGTAATTAAAAATACTCGTAATTTTATTATTGAAAGAAAAAGACATTACATAAAGCTTTAAATAAATAATACACAAGACACTCTCTCTCCAAAATCTATAGAGGAATTCGAAAGAAAGTATGAAAATTTCTTCTGCTGGACGCTTCAATTTATAGGAAATTGCGGCGCGAGTGCCACGTTGGGGACAGTGTCAAGAGCTAAGTGCGTCGTGCAGTGCCTTCATCTTATTAGGTGCGTGGTGTGGTGACTTTGTCGTCTTCGGAGCGTCGCGACGCAAAGCCATTTGCACGTCGCGATACGGATGCTGAATTTCATTTTTCCCCTTTTCCAAGTCTGGTTTGTCCTGTTGAGCTTCTGAGCAATATTTTACGTATCAAATAACAAAAATAACACAATAAAAACTTTCAAAACATAACTTAAAATATTATTTCATAAACTTGCCAAATTAAGGGGATTAGTGAAACTATAAGTGTAAATGATTGATTTATCGTATAATAAATATTCATTTTTTTAGTGTTCATCACACCCCCCAACCAGCTTATTACTATTCCCTAGTAATTCAAGTGAAATCTAAAAGCATAATTCTTATCTAAGTTAACAATTGTTTTCTTTCTTTCTAAATGATCAAATAAATAACTTCTCATGTATTTTTTACCATTCTTCCATGTACTCATAAAACAAGGTATTAATCAATATATTGTGCCCACATTAACCACATGTATTTGTTGAAAAGAGAGTAATATTTTTGTCCTAAAATCATGTTAGAGTTTACACCTTTTCGCAGTGAAAGTTTATTTATAAATATATCTTCGATCCTTATATCGAACTTTGGGCCAGTGACTCCCAAACCAGTTGGTTTTAGGGCACTAGGAGTTAAGGCACCGCTACGGACTTAATGACTCGGATCTCAGATATTAAAAAGTGTCTGATTCCCTTAAGCTTTCTTTTTAACCCTTTTAACAAGCTTTGGGCCAGTAATTCCCAGACCAGTTGGCCTTAGGGTACTAAGTGTTGGGTTTTCTAGGTCAAACCAAGATCTAATTAAGCATATGAAACATGTGAATACATCAAAGTAAGATGGTGGAAATACTCACTTTGATCGGATTTGCGATGCGAAGACAACAAAAATTCTGCTCCATGGAATTCGGCCAAGCCTCTTTGTTGTGCTCCTTGTATTGATCTTCAAGCTCCAAGCTTCAAGTGTTGATTCCAAGCTCATAGATGGGTTTCCCTATCACCTTTGAATGACTCCTTTGATGTGCTAGCATGCAAGATTTTTGAATAAAAAATCTTCAACCAATAACCATAGGTCTCGGCAATGGAGGGAGTGAGAAAGATGAAGCATTCGGCTTCTTCAAAAATTGAGAGAGGAAACCGTGAGGGAGAGGGAGAGAAGATGAAGTTGTAATGTGTTGTTCTGATTTCAAAAATCAAATACCATATTCCACTTTCCAAAAATGGTACAAGGCATTACAGCCTTCAACAACTCACATCAATCAAAAGTGTCAAGATGTCAATCACCAAAAAAGTGACAAGAGTTCCATCACTTAAGTGACTAATGATGTGACGCGTGATGTGACTTATGGGCCCCACTTGATTCAAAATATGAGTTGGCCCGCAACACATCCCGGGCTCGGGTTCACAAATTTCGAATTAACGAATTTTCCGTTGCGACGTAATTAAATCAAATTTAATTAAATAATTATGCCTAGCAAAATTACTATTCACGTCGCTAGCGAATTAATTCTAAATTAACTCGTTCGCCCAAATTAAAATCTAATTTTAATTCCGCTTCGAAATCTAATTTCGTATAATATATCGAATATATTATTTTATCGATTAATTCCAAATTAATCGTTCTCTCTCTCTTAATTGAATTTTATCCCAGATAAAATTCTCCGTAATTAATCCTAGATTAATTTTCTCTCTCTTCTTATTAATCCAGATTAATTATGTTCGAGTCATACGTCATCGGTGAATCTTCGGGAAGCGACCCATGAGATCCCTGGATATATTGGCAGTAAATCCGGTCATCGGACTATCCGAACACGTACGTACCTAGTACTACGTTTTTACCAATTTACGAGACATGGTTGGCTTCTAGCAAAGCACCGTGCCTACCCAATTCTCCAGAAATATTCTTAATGGAATATTTAATCTTTGTCAGGCGTAGTATACGTAGTATTGCATATTGCGATCCAGTATCAGATGTCACGTGTTAGGCTTGGGGCTGGAATTGTGTCTGCCCCGTACGAAGTACATATCAGATCTCTAGTAACTAGTCTCTATAATCGGATAAACATGACCTAGTCATATTATCCCGATAGTTGCAGCATATAGGATTACAGTTCCTTATCCTACGTGACCATCATCTCCATATGACTGAAGTGATACTTCCATCTTGACATCATACCCTATGCACTATGATTCTCAATATACCCAGAAGAGGCGTACACAGAACCTGTTAAAGCCCTAGACGACTAAAACCAAAGTATATTGATTGTCGTAAGTATTAGCGATGCAAGTCTCAGGTTAAGACCAAATACACATACCCTGATTCGAACTTCCATAGACACATAGTCATACTACCAATGGAATTCTGAGGGGTCTATCTAGAGCGAAGCTATTTTCGTACCATCGGTAAACACAACCTCCTATCACACTTGCATAAGTATCCAATACTTAAATATATGAGAACTATGATGTTATGCTCCCACAACGCGCACAAGTGCAATACTAGTCTATTCCACATTATCGATGTCCAATCTCGATAATACTACGACTATGGATATTTTAATTATTAAAACTTAGTGGATTAATACTGTCTCATATCTTATTAATCCGGAACTAATCATATGGACTTTTGTCATTTATATATCCCGGTAATCTAATTACAAATGATAAAAGAGCAATTTCCTTTGTCACATAGTTAATTTGTACAACAACACCATGTTCTGTATAAATAGTGATGTTATGGGTCATAATTGTCCAACACTAAGTGTTAAGACACCCTTACAGACTTAATTGCTTGGGTTAAAAAGGCTACGAAAATGAACTTTATTCAAACTCCAATTTTTTTCAAGCTCTACCGCTGTACGCGAACAATCACGACTTGTTGTTGATAATATATGTCAGATGAGCATATAAAGATCAAATTTAATCAATGTTATGGAGAATTCACAAATTTAAATTATTCAAAAAGAAAGGAACAACAAATAACTTGTTACGAATTATATTGAGATAAGTCTCAGGAGTGAAAACTCCTTACACAGCTACCTCTGAACAACAATTCCACTTGGTTTAGAAAATAAATTTGTTGTTAGTTTGTGTGTATATATATGGATATATATATTCTTACACACAAAACAACAACAAAGTTAATACACATTTTTTAAAAAAAAAATTAAAATTAAAATATCAATGAAACATGTAAATTATCTAGTAAAATATCCCCTCCCTCCAACTAAAATGAGACATTGTCCCCAATGTTTAAAGAAAAAGAAGTAGAGTTTAGAAGATATCACATGATTATTGTGGAATTGACAATTACAGCTACGACTAAAGATTACAGATTAAAGTCTATGTTTACTTTGCGCTTTTTGCCACGATCGTTACTAAACCAGTTCAATTTGGAAAGAATATGGTCGATTTTTGGTTCATAAGCAAAGAGTTGGTCAATTAAATCAACAACTTTTCTTGCAGTTAGGAAGATACCTCTTACCAGTTTTGAAATAAACTCATTTCTTTTGACATCTTTAAGAAATACAAAAAGAAAATCGAAAAATCCATTAACATTAAACAGCCCAATGAGTTTTTGATGAATATTCAAGTTTGCCCATGACGCAACTGTGACTATTTCCTCCAACGTTCCTAGCCCACCTGGTAAAGCAATGAAAACATCATCATGATTGATCATTTCAGTGAGTTTTTCAGACATACCTGGGACAATACATTCCTCTCCATTTGATTTTCCTATGATGTTGTCCTCTGTTAAGGGTTTTGGAATGATCCCCAAAACTTGACTGCCATCTTCTTATACAGCCTTTGAAATACACCCCATCAATCCAAGATTGCCACCGCCATATACTAAGTGCATGTTTCTGTTTGCCAAAACTCTACCTAATTCTCTCACAGCCTCAATAAATTATGGTTTAGTTCCGGAGCTAGTTCCACAAAACACACAGATATTAGTGAATCGTCATTTTGAAGTTGTCTCCATCTGTGTTATCTCTCTTAGCTAGATATGTTGAAAAGAGAGAAGTGACGAGCTGAATTTATAGATCCTGAAAAGGGTGAGTAATAAATGCACTAATACCTACAAAATGACAATTATTAGGAAAATAGATCGTGAAAAAAAAGGTTAGATACTGTCGGCAAAAAGTAAATCAAGACAGTAATTTAAAGTAAAGGAAATCAACGTAATAATTAATATATATATATATATATATATATATATATATATATATATATAATGGTAGTTATGATTGTGGCTCACATCTTCCTCTGGTTTTACATCCAGTAACGGCTTGAATGCCCTCTATGGGTCGGGGAAAAGTTTCACATCCAATTTTCTTATAAATTGGCAAATATGGTCTTTTAAAGTCAGATTCTCGATACTGTATTGTTGTCTTTCTTTTTGAAATTGTGTATGTAACTTGCGAATCTCTCGATGAACATATCCACTAGGATGTGTCTCAAGAGTCAATGATATATCATCCAAAGACTCCTTACTCAAGCCATCACTAATGAATTAAATTTTATCTTCGCGATTATCAGACACCATTCCTAAAGAATGACAATGAGTGTTGCACATACAACGTTCACACTTATAACAACGAGTATTGCACGTACATCATCGTGCACACTTATAACAAACACCTAATTGTTTAGCTTTTCATTTTTTAGTATATGTGATTTTCCCTAAACCAGACATGTAAGAAATGAAAAAGTCAGATGACTCACCTGTCAAGCGAACTTTTACTTCAATTACTCAACGGATATCATTAGGAATACCATGAATCATAAGAAGCCTCATCATTTCTGTGCGTGCTTTGTAAATTTTTATCATAGCATTTTAGGGAAGAGAAGGAAAATGTTTGCGGAGGTTTACGAGAATTTCTTCCATGCTTTGGTTTGTAGGGTTTCAGTAATTTTAGGATACTGAAATAACCAACTTTGAGTCACGGAGTACTGTTATCTGCTGCTTTACCGGGGTGTGAGATTAGAAAGAGAAAAGACAAAAAAATTGCTGCAAAACTCAGAAAAATGGAAATTAGAGAAATATTAAACAAAAAATAAAAGAAACTACATCAATCACGATATACTGGGTTTGACAGGAAAAAAGTTTCTTGAAATTTTGAGCACTTCAAAATGATTTCAGACGTTGCCATTCACTTTAAATACATCATCATCCTTATGATTCTCAATGTCAATAGCCCCGTATGGGTAAACGTGTTTCACAATGAATGGGCCAATCCATTTGGGTTTTAATTTTCCAGGAAATAAATGAAGACGAGAATTATAAAGCAAAATCTTTTGACCAACTTCAAATATTTTTCGTGAAATTCGGCTATCATGAAATGCCTTAGTTTTAGCTTTAAGAATTTTCGCGTTCTCATATGAATCATTCATTAACTCTTCAAGTTCATTTAGTTGCAATTTACGTTCATGATCGACATTTTCAAGGTTTGAATTTAATGTTTTACTTTATGCTCAAGTTCCACATGCAAATAACAAGGTTTTCCATAAACTATATGAAATGGTGACATTCACAAAGACGATTTGAAAGTTGTTCGATATGCCCAAAGTGCATCAGTTAGTCGAAGAGACCAATCTTTGCGATTTTGGTTAACCATTTTTTCTAAAATTTGTTTAATTTCCCTATTCGCTAATTCAACTTGTCCATTTGTATGGGGGTGATAGAAGGTGGAACTTTGTGTATGACTCCATACTTTTTCATTAAAGACTCAAAGGGTCTGTTACAAAAGTGTTTACCTCCATTACTTATGATGGCTTGAGGGATTCCAAATCGACTCATCATGTTTTCTTTTAAAACTTTGATCACAATTGTGTGATCATTGTTCCGACAAGGAATTGCCTCGACCCCATTTTGAGACATAATCGACTGCAACTAAAATATATAAAAATCCAAATGATGATGGAAATGGGCCCATGAAATCTATTCCCCAACAATCAAAGATTTCGACAACAAGGATGGGATTTAAAGGCATCATGTTTCTTTTTGAAATGGATCCCAACTTTTGACAGTTTTCGCAAGTTTTGCAGAAAGTGTGTGTATCTTTAAAAATGGTGGGCCAATAAAATCCACACTGCAAGATTTTTGTAGCGGTTTTCTTAGATGAAAAATGACTTTCACATGTTTCTGAGTGACAAAACTGAATAACACTACTTATCTCACTGTCCGGTATGCATCATTTGAAAATCTGATCAGGGAAATATTTAAACAGATATGGATCATCCCAGTAGAATCTTTTGACTTCGGTCAAAAATTTCCTTCTATCTTATTGGCTCAAGTCTGGAGGTATCTTTCATGTTGCAAGAAAATTGAGAATATTAGCATACTAAGGCATTGTGTTTACAGAGAATAAAAATTCATCGAGAAATGAATCATTGATGAGAGTTGTATCAATTAGTGACTCATTTATAAGTCTCGATAAATGATCTGCAACCACGTTCTCTGCCCATTTTCTTATCTTTGATCGTGAGATTGAATTCTTGAAGAAACAAAATCCATCGTATTAATCTTGGCTTGACATCCTGTTTAGACACCAAATATCTAACATCAGCATGATCAGAGTAAACAATGGTTGAAGAACCGATTAAATATGATCAAAATTTATCCAATGTAAATATTACAGAAAGTAGTTATTTTTATGTGGTAGTGTATTTCATTTGAGCACTATTTAAAGTTCTACTTGCGTAATATATTACACACCAACTGCATAATTACTAGCATCACATATTAGCTCAGAAGATAAGGACCAATTAGAGGATTACATAATAGGAGCAGAAGTCAAAAGACTGATAATTGTTTCGAATGATTTTTGACATTCTTTTGTTGTATCTTTTAATATGAGGTTACATAAGGGTCTGGATATGGTACTAAAGGTTTTAATGAACCTCTATAAAAATTTTCATGTCCTAAAAATGAACGAATTTCCTTGACTATTTTTAGTGATGATAATTTATAAATTAACTTTATTTTTAGCTTGTCAACCTCAATACCTTTAAACGACACAACATGTCCCAAAACAATTCCTGAATTAGCCATGAAATGTCATTTTTCCCAATTTAACACAAGTCATTTTTCTTCACATCTTTTCAAAATATTTTTCAGATTATTCAAGCAATTATCAAATGAATTCCCAAAAATAGTTATATCATCCATAAAGACCTCTAAGCAGTGTTCAACCATGTCACTAAATATGTTTAACATGCATCGTTGGAATGTTGCAGGTGCATTACAAAGTCCAAAAGGCATTTTCCTAAATGCATATGTTCCAAAAGAGCATGTGAATGTGGTCTTTTCCTTGTCTTCTAAAGTAATGGGAATCTGATAATAACCCGAGTAACCATCAAGAAAACAATAGTATGGATGTCTAGCTACTCTTTCCAAAATTTGATCAAGAAATGGTAAAGGAAAATGATCTTTTCTAGTTGCGTCATTTAGTTTTCTATAATCAATGCACATACGCCAACTAGATGAAATGCGAGTTGGTATTAATTCTTATTTATCATTTTTTACAACAGTAATTCCTATGGGTGAGCAAAACCGGTTTCGGTTCCGGTTCCGCATGGAACCGGAACCTACCCAATTAAATAGGGTACCCTATGATTCGGTTCCAATTCGGTTCCGGTCCGGTTCCGAATTACCCTATTTATATAACATTATCAAACTTTAAAAATATAATTATTTATCACACGTGAATAAAATATTAGATAACACGCACATTCAAGAAATAAAAGCAAGCAAGAGGTTTTTTTTTGTGTCCTTTCTGAAATTTCAGAAATATCTGTATGTAAAAATTATAATAGTTTTGATACGCAATTATTATCTATATATACATAAACTCCTCTAGCCTATTAAACCATCAATTTCATTTCTTCTTAATATCCCTAGCAGCAATGGCTTCAAGTTCTAAAATTAAAAATGAATTTTACAGTGATTTTACTCATCATAATAAGCTTTGTAATATCATCAACAGCAGTAATTTCAGTGCCACCCCAGCTCACAGGCAAGTTCCGAACGGACCATGGTGCCATTAAATCAGCCTTCATCGATTACGGACGCATCATTAACAACAAATCTGAAGTAGTTCTTTATCCATCATCTGTAACAATATATAAAAATATGCTCATAATTAACAATAACACAAACAAAAATAATTAAAATAGGAAATTCAATCTTGGGCCTATATGTAAACTTTTCTTTTTACTGCAGCAAGAGTTGCACCATTGGGTATCAAATCCGGTTCTAAATTCGGTTCTGGTTCTATGGTCCGATTCCGGTTCTATGGTCCGATTCCGGTTCCGATTATTCTGGAACCGAAATGTTAAAAATCGGTTCCATATATTTGGAACCGGAACCGGACCGGTTACAACCGGTTCCGGTTCCGAACCCAGATTTCTGGTCCGGTTCCAACCGGTTCCGGGTAGACCCGGAACCGATGCTCACCCTTAGTAATTCCAGACTTTTTGGGTACAACTTGTGTAGAACTTACCTACTTACTATCAGAGATAGGGTAGATAATGCATACATTAAGAAGTTTAAGGACCTTATTTTTTACTACTTCTTTCATGTGATGGTTTAAATATTCTTTGGGGTTGACGATATGTCCTAGCATTATCTTCTCAATGTATTCTGTGTGTGCAGATTAATGGATTAATACCTTTTATGTCTTTTAAAGTCCATCCAATTGTCAAATTATGTTCTTTCAACACATTTAAAATTTTACCTTCTTGATCGCTTGTAAGAAAAGAAGAAATTACCACATGGTAAGTTTGATTATCTTCTAGAAATGCATATTTCAATCATTCTGGAAAAGCTTTTAACTCCAAATTGGGTGCTTCTTCGTGTGTTCCTTCTTCCAGTGTTCTCAGTTCTTCCAAATTTTGTATATCTCCATTGTCTTCCAATACCTGCATAGAGTCAAGAAGAAAATAATTAGTAATATCTGAAACTATTTACGCACTTCACTCAACAAAATTAGCAATATAAAATCCATGGGATCAGATAAACTCCCCTGAATATGCTCATCCATAATAGGTTCAATTGATTCTATGTTTTTCTTTTCATTATCCTCATCATATGGCTGTTTGCACATGTTAAAAATATTTAACTATAATGTCATGTTTCCAAAAGAAAGATTCATGATTCCATTCCTGCAATTAATTAAAGAGTTAGCTGTTGCTAAAAACGGACGACTAGGTATTACAAGGATTGGCTTATATCTATGTTAGTGTCCTAGACATACCCAAGGTCTCTATAACATGATTTCGGTGTGTGAATAATCATAATAAGTTGCGGAAAATTACTTACAATAAATGGACGATAATTTAAAATTCTTTTATGTATGTTGAGAGCTCCAAGCTTTGTGTTGTGTTCCAAACTCAATGATGAGTTTCCTTATCACCTTGATTCACACTTGAAGTGCTAGCTCAAAAGAAATTTTGCAACAAAACTTCAATGGGAGGGAGAGAGAGTCACGGAAATTGCAAGGAAGAAGAAGAAGGTTTGCTGTGAATAGTAACTTAGTCTTACTTCCAAAGTTGACTTGCTAATTTATACAAAGGTTGAGTGTTGGTTTTGGTTTGAGTTTATTATAAGTAAAGCCAAGCCTTACTTGCCAACAAATATAATCCAATTCAAGCCTAACCACTTCCATCACATGTCCAACAAGTTAATGTAAGTGTAGTGGGTCCCACTACTTTTAAATTCCAAATTTAAGTCGTCTAACTCAACACGCAACTTCGCTCGGGCCCGAGTTCGTTTAATTCCAAACTAAATGAATTTACCGTTGCGACATAATTAAATCCAATTTAATTAAATAATAATGCCTCGTAAAATTATTACGAAAGTCGCTTACGAATTAATTCCAAATTAATTCGTTTGCCCGAATTAAAATCCAATTTTAATTCCGCTTTGAAATCTAATTTCAATTAATATATCCAATATATTTTAATCGATTAATTCCAAATTAATCATGTTCTCTCTTCTATTCGAATTTTATCCCAGATAAATTCTTGTCGTAATTAATCCCAGATTAATTTTCTCTTTCTTATAATTAATCTTAGATTAATTCTGTTCGAGTCAAATGTCATCGGTGAATCTTTGGGAAGCGACCCATGAGATCCCTGGATATGTTGGCAGTAAATACGGTCATCGGACTATCCGAATACGTGCGTACCTAGTACCACGTTCTTACCGATCTATAAGACATGGTTGGCTTCTAGTAAAGCACCATGCCTACCCAATTCTCCAGAAATATTCTTTTAAGGAATACATAATCTTTATCAGGCGTAGTATACTTAGTATTGCGTATTATGATCCAGTATCGGATGTCACATGCTAGGCCTGGGGCTGGAATTGTGTCTGCCCCGTACGAAACATATATCGGATCACTAGCAACTAGTCTCTTTAATCGGATAATCATGACCTTGTCATATTATCCCGATAGCTGCAGCATATAAGAGCACCAGTTCTGTATCCTGCGTGATCATCATCTCCATATGACTGAAGTGACACTTCCATCTTGACATCACATCCAATACACTACGATTCTCAATAAACCCAGAAGAGGCGTACACAAAACCTGTTAAAGCCCCGGACGACCAAAACCAAAGCGTACTGATTGTCGCAAGTATTAGCGATGCAAGTCTCAGGTTAAGACCACATACACCTACCCTGATGCGGATTCTCATAGACACATAGTCATACTACCAATGGGATTCTGAGGGGTCTATCCAGAGCGAAGCTGTTCCCGGTCCAACGGCTAACAGAACCTCATATCACACTTGCATAAGTATCATATACTTAAATATATGAGAACTATGCCGTTAAGCTTCATAACGCGCACAAGTGTAATACTAGTCTATTCGGCATTATCGATGTCCAGTCTCGATAATACTACGACTAGGGATATTTAATGATTAAACCGTTCGTGGATTGATATTGTCTCATATCTTATTAATCTGGAACTAATCATAAGGACTTTATCATTTATATATATCAAAGTAATCTAATTACAAAATGATAAAATAGCAATTTCCTTAGTCACATAGTTAATTTGTACAAAAACCACAATGTCTTTTACAAATAGTGATGCTTTGGGTCACAATTGTCCAACAATCTATCTACCACATGTTGTGTTTCTAAAACAATAAAATCCAAAGGATATATGAATTTATCAATTTGCAATGACACATCTTCCACAATTCATTTTGGTACCTTAACTGATCTATCGGTAAATAAAAGAGTAGTTGAGGTTGGTTTCATCTCACCGATATTTAGTTGTTGCTAAACCGAAAATGAAAGTAAATTTACACTAGCTCTAAGATCAAGCAAAGCATGTTCAATGTTTTGATTTCCAATAATACAAGAAATAGTTAGACAACCAGGGTCTTTGTATTTTAATGCATTATTGGTTGAAAGAATGGAACTTACCTATTCAGCTAGAAAACTTTTCTTTCTTATCTGATTTTTTCTTTTAACGGTGCACAGATCTTTCAGAAATTTGGCATAATATGGTATCTGTTGGATGGCATCTAACAAAGGAATATTGACCTTTACCAGTTTGAATATTTCATAAATTTCTGTGGAATTGTTCACTTTCTTTGTTTTAAATGCTTGAGGAAATTGAGGTGTCTGTGACAAATTATTATTATCAATGACGGGTAATGGTTCATCAATCCCTTCCTTACCCTCTGAATCTATTTTATTCTCAGTTTTGCGAGGTTCAAGAATATGTCTGTGGATGTCCTTACCACTACGAAGAGTAATAATAGATTTGACTTGGTCTAAGTGTTGATTTCCAGAACTACCCTCGTGAGAATTTAAATGACTCTTGGGATTTGACTTTGGTTGTGCAGGAAATATTCCTTTCTCATTAATGGTTAATGCAGATATAATTTTAGCAAAAGTTTCTCTCAAATCATTCATTGTTTGTGCATTTTGTTTATTGACGACTACCTATTTTTCCATGAATGCATTCAAGGTATCCTCTATGGTTTTCCTAGGTGGTAGGACATATGGTGCATAATTCTGGGAATTTCGGAAATTCTGGTGAACCTGGGGAGATTGTTGTGAGGATTGTGTTTGGTTATCATTCCTCCAATTGAAGTTTGGATTGTTTCTCCAACCAGAATTATAGGTTTGTAAGTATGGGTTTGGATTTGGTCTATTGAATGTGTTTATGGAACTGACTTGGTCATGGAGATATTCTTGCAAGGCTGGTAAAAATGGACAAACGTGTGTGACATGTTCATTAGAATTACAGATTTGACATAGGATTTCCTAAACTGACTTGACATGATCACTCTTCCCTGCTTCTAAAGCTTCAATTTTTTTAGATAGAGATGTATACTTGGCAGCAAGGTCATGGTCTTCCTTAAGGTTAAACATACCTCTACCAGATGGCTGTGGTTTTACAGACGACTCATAGGTGCCAACTATGTCCCATTGTTGTGCATCATCTGCTATGTGTTCTAGGTAACCTAGTGCATCTTCGGGATCTTTTTCTCTAAACTCACCATTACACATCATTTCCACTACTTTTCTACCTTGGGGTGTTAACCCCTCGTAGAAATAGGCAACCAGGCTCCATGTTTCAAACCCGTGATGAGGACAAATATTTATCATCTCTTTAAACCTCTCTCAATATTGGTAAAGTGTTTCCCCCACTCTTGTGTGAAGGCTGTGATTCTCCTTTTACACGAATTTGTTCTGTGAGGGGCAAAATTTTTTTTAAGAAACTGTTCTTGTAAATCATCTCATGTTCTAATAGATCCCAACCTAAGGTTTTATATCCAGATTTTAGCTTTATCCTTTAAAGAAATGGGAAAAAACTTTAAACGAATTATATTCATGCTACAATTTTGGTATGTGTAAGTGTTACATACCTCTTCAAACTCCCTTAAGTGCTTATAAGGATTCTCTTATTCTAGACCGTAGAATGTGAGTAAAAGATGGATGACACCTGATTTAAAATTGAAATGTGTTGTATCTGGAGGAAAAATAATTCAAGATGGCGATCATGTCCTAGTGGGATTCATGAATTGTCTGAGTGTCCTATGATAATTAGGATCTTCGTGCTGAGACTCATTTTCTTCCTGATTAACTGGGTTTTCAACTCTGGTAGGTGGATTTCCAACTGGATTTTCAATTTGGTTCTCGGTCATTTTGACGAACGATGAAGGTCATGGAGATTCTCTGTTTAGTCTTCCGCTGGATGATCGAGACTAGTGTCTCATACAACCTAAACAAAAAATAAAACAAAAACAAAAACAAATACAATATTTAGAAAAAAGGAAATTAATGACAAAATAAAGAAAAAGAAAAAGAAAAATTATTCTATCTACTAAATAATAATTCCACGGCAACGACGCCAAAAACTTGACACGCTCAAAAAGTGGTTTTTTACTCTCAAGTATAAGAGTGTCGAAGTAATAAAATAACCCGGTAAGTCCAAGGTTGATCCACAGAGAATATATTTAGTAAAATAAAATGATATGTAGAATGATGAGCGGAAAATATATCAATATTTACCGCCCCTTTAACTTAATATTTTGTTTAGTTTCTCGGGTTTGATGAACGTTTTGATGTGTTTTAGTTTATTTTACAGATAAAATAATATCGGATTTCAATGAAATCATTTAGGACGAAATATGGGTCAAATAAGGGCAATTATTGGACTTGATATTTTAATTTTGGAGATTGGAAACTTGAAAGGGCGTTTTTGACGAAGTGCAGTTTTGGAAATTCCAATTTTGCGCATCTGTCGTATTTTGGGCATAACGTTTTACTCCAATATCGGATTGAGCTGATTCAAGTTCCAGATTAAAGAAGACTCAAATATCTACAACTTTGAAAGACAAAATAATTTCTAATTCTGACGATTTCATGCCCTAAATTGATGAACCATCCAGAAGTGTGTTGTGTGTAATTATTAAAGTCACTTTCAATCATTTTCAAAGCAAAAAATAAATTAATAAATAAATAATAAAAATTATCAAATCATCACCAAACATGATAAGAGATTAGTGGAGCAATTAATAATGGATTTGGTGGAGCAATTAGTGGAGCAATTAATAATTGATTTGGTGGATGATTTGATGGAGGCAAAGTTTTGCCTATAAATACCAAGCCATTTCATTTGTAAAATTCATACTTTCTTCTAAGGAATTCCTTAAGAATACTAAGAAGATTGTATCTTGTTTGTTTATTTACAGCTTTCAGTAATTAATTTCCGCTTTCGCACTTTCTTTTCTTTACTTTTCAGTTTTTACTTTCCGCAATTTACTGTTACGCACAGTGCTTTTCTTTCTTTAATTTTCAGTTTTTACTTTTCAGTAATTTACTTTTCAGCAATTTACTTTTCAGCAATTTACTTTTCAGTATTTTACTTTCAGCATTTACTTTCAGCATTTAATTTTCAGTATTTAATTATAGCATTTACTTTCAGCATTTACTTTTCAGTATTTAATTTTCAGTATTTTACTTTATGTCTTTTATTTTATTTAAGTTTTTTTTTACTACCCGTAAATATGTGTCGTAACTAAGCCAATTATCTGGGGTTGTGATGAAATCCAATATCACTGGTTTATAAGGGGTTAAATTTTAGTTTGGGTAATTTAAAGGTTTACTTATTAAGTCTTAAGCTTAATGCGTCTTGTTAATTGGCCACTAATAGGATTGATGTGGTAAATCTAAAATAAACTTGACAAAGGAATTTTAGGTTTCAGCCTTAGACTTAATAGCCCACGATCTTCCTTTAGGATAGATAACCCTTTAATAGATTTCCTTACAGGATAGACATATACCTGTCGGGCGGGGGTAGCCATAATTGGAACTTAAACTTAATGAATCCAGATAATTTGGTTGACATAGACATATAGTTCAATGGGGTTAAACTGGGTATTTGCGTCTGACCATCGACATAGGCTTTTGCATAATTTAGTGTTCCAGGTTAGTAAACTGATTTATTACACAAACATAAAATAACCACTTCATCTTTAAAATGATATTGGAAGAAATCACAACCCTAGATAGTTTTTAATATTGAATTTTCTTAAAACCTACTTTCGAACAATTTTATTTACTTGTTTTTAAATTTAGAATCGTCACCATTTCAAATCAATCAAATAACCTGTTGATACTAGTAATCATTTGACTTCATAAAATTAATAGATTAGATATTAAGTCCTCGTAGGATCAATATTTGTATACTACTTGAACGATACGTGCGCTTGCGTTATACGTGTGTGTGTTACGCCGGTCAAGTTTTTGGCGCCGTTGCCGGGGACTTATTTATCTTTCACTATTAAATTTGGGGTTAGATACGTTACTTGTATCTAATTTCTTTTTACTTATTGTTTTTGTTTTCTTGTGTTTCAGGTTCTCAGAAACTACATGAGACGAACCAGAAGCTTTGAACTTTGACCGCTTGACCCAGAAATTGAAAGAACCATCAGACAGTTGAGAAGGGAAAGGCGAGAAGGCCAATAAGCTTTAGTCAACATGGAACCTGAACCTTTGAACGTTGCACCACCAATTCCCATTCGAGACAGAACCATTCCGGTGGTTGACAGACTCATTTCTTGCATTGTACTTCCTCCCTTACCAGCAAATGCAGGTGACATCAAAACATGCATTCAGATGATTCAGCAGTCAGTTCAGTTTGGGGGGAATGCAACTGAAGATCCTAATGCCCACATCAGCAACTTCCTGGAAGTTTGCGGCACTTTCAATTACAACCGAGAAGCTGAAGAAGCAATGAGATTGCGTGTTTTCCCATACTCCTTGAAGGACAGAGCTAAAGCTTGGCTACATTCACTACCAGCAGGTTCCATCACAACTTGGAACACTTTAGCCACCAAATTTCTTGCAAAGTACTTTCAACCAGCCAGAACCGGAAAACTGAGGAATGACATCACATCCTTTGTACAACAAGATTCAGAATCCCTCTGTGAAGCTTGGGAAAGGTATAAGATTTGCTCCGGAAATGTCTTCACCATGAGATTCCAAAATGGCTTCAAGTCCAAACATTCTATAATGGGCTTTCTAGAATAATGAGAACCACAATTGATGTTGCTGCTGGAGGAGCCCTGATGGCAAAAAGAGAAGATCAAGCCTGAGACCTATTCGAAGAAATGGCCAACAACAATTCCTTGTGGCCAACAGAAAGGAGCATGATCCAAAGAATTGCAGGAATTTATGAAAGTGGAGCCAATACAGCAGTCAACACCAAGCTATATCAGATATGCAAATTCATGGAGACTCTTACCACTGGATCTACAAGTTCACCATATGGAGAAGCACCAGAGTCGAACCAACTTGAAGAAACGGTGAATTTTGTCAACAATTTCAACAGACAGGAGAATAATCCATATTCCAACACCTACAACCCAGGGTGGAGGAATCATCCTAATTTATCATGGAGCAACAATTCAGGCCAACAGAAAAACTATCCACCACATGGATTCCAACAACAGAACAATATATCAGGAGCAGGCAAATTAACCAGGAATAACAGAAGTGTTGACCCACTTGAAAAAGATAGAAGCAAAACACGACTCTCAAGCAGCAAGATATGATGCTATGTTTCAATCCCAAGCAGCATTAATTCAAGGTCAATCTGCTTCTATTAATGCACTGGAGAATCAAATTGGACAACTGGCAAATACTCAGAGTTACAGACCGCCAAGTACCATTCCTAGCAACACAGAGCCAAATCAAAGAAACATGGGGAAGGAACAATGTCATGCCATTATGTTAAAAACCGGTACTGAAATCAACAAAGATGTTGGAGCCAAAACAGCTGCTGAGGAAGTTCCAAAAGAAACAAAGCAAAAGATGGAGGAAAAAGAAGCAAAGGAAAAAGAACAAATCATTCCACCTCCACATTTTCCTCAACGTCTTCAGAAGAATAAATTGGACAAGCAGTTTTCTCGGTTCCTGGAGATCTTTAAAAAGCTGCATATCAACATTCCATTTGCAGAAGCGTTGGAACAAATGCCCAGCTATGCCAAATTCATGAAAGACATTCTTTCACGAAAGCGGAGATTGGGAGATTACGAGACAGTAGCATTATCAGAAGAATGCAGCGCTATCATTCAGAGGAAACTTCCCCCAAAGTTGAAAGATCCTGGCAGTTTCACTGTTCCTTGCACCATAGGAGAACATGACTTCGGTAAGGCTCTGTGTAATTTAGGTGCTAGTGTTAACTTGATGTCTTTTTCTATTTTTAGGAAATTACAGATTGAAGAAACAATGCCAACTTCAGTCTCACTACAACTTGCTGATAGAACGCTCGTATTTTCGAGAGGTGTAGTTGAAGATGTGTTGGTCAAGGTTGACAAATTCATTTTCCTAGCAGATTTTATTGTCCTTGATATGGAGGAAGATGCAGACGTGCCAATCATCCTCGGGAGACCATTCTTGGCTACAGGTCGAACCATTATTGATGTACAAAAAGGAGAATTAACCATGAGGGTACAGGACCAAGAAGTAATATTCAATATTTTCAAGGCCATGAATTTCCCAGATGATGAAAAGAATGAGGAATGTTTCAAACTTGATGTGATACACAGTACCATTCAGAACTCCAATGCAATGCAAAGTTCTACTGACAAACTTAAAACATGTCAATTGCCTATGGAGCCTAAAGATAAAACATCTTTTGCACTGAAAGAGTCAATTCTTGCTCTACAAGCAACAGAAGAGAAAAAGTTCCACCACCTCAACGAATTGGAGGAATTTCACAATCAGCCTTTTGAGGATGCCAAATTGTACAAAGAAAAGGGCAAGAAAAGACATGATGAAAAGTTAGTGCGCATACTGTTGGGGTTGGTGCTCAGAGCGCCAATCCGGACCGTATTTATGTCTGATTCATGAATGCGAACATCCCCTTATTCCATAATATTACTTATTTATGGTTGCACCTCTTGTTCTTATATACGTATTCGATCTGATTATGATTAGATTGAAACTAAATGTGGTTTAGTGATATGTATATTAGACAAAGGCCCGATAATATATAATGCAGTACACAGTTACAAAGTTAGTTTGTAATTGACATTGGGAAGTGTCACTGCTATATGAATATTATCAAACATAGTTCCTGGTCAAGATTTGCTAACACGGGTCGGTTAGTCAAATCCGTTAAGACCAGTACATGTCGTATATCGAGACTTGGTCCGATGGTTTATCCCAATGAACCATGAGTCTATGGAGACTCGTATAGACGTGTAGGTGTTTATAGTGGATAAACACTGAACGGCTCACCGAAGATTCTTAATGGATGGTACACCAACGTCAATAAGAATCTTCTCGGGTTGAGTAGCATAGTGGTCCTTCGACTTGAGACACCACTGTGGATATATGAGACATCCTCCACACTTAGATGGCAGTCACGTCACCGATCTATTTAGATCAGACCTCCGCATGTTCGTTGGGTGTGGATCGATCCTCAGGATATCCTGTGTGTGTCAAGATAGGATCCGTCAGTTCTTTGTACAGAGCATAGGTAGTCCATATATATTTAGCAGTCTGTTAAATATGTGGCCACAGTATACATCGGAAGTAAGTTCCGAGTGTTATTTAAAGATTGCTAATAGATACGTCGACGAGATAATACCTATAGAGATTTGACGTTCACATCTATATCTCTGGGATTATCTGGATACCTGTGATGGAGGGATTATACGTATGCAATGACCTCGACCTGTATGATTCAGCTAGTTTATCCATGATCGTCATAATCTACGGGTGGATAGATTATGCACATGAAATTGGATTTCGTGACGGATATACCTGAATCTAGAGAGTCTCAATAATGAACATACCTGTAGAGCACTAGAGTAACATTTATGAATAATGATGATTATTTATAAATCGTTTAATCGTTAAACGAAAAATACATGCGAACGGGCCGAATCGTCATTTCCTAATTAATGTGTATTTGTATTTAATATATGATATTATTAAATACACATTAATAAATAGTCAAATAAAGGTATTTGACATATATCATCAATATATGTATTTGAGATATTTAAAGTAAATATAATACATATATTTGATATATTTGTATTTAATTAATTATTTAATTGTTAAATGATTAATATAATTAAATATAAATATATCACCAAATGATAAAGTTAGGAAATGATTATAAATGTAAATGTTTGACTTTACATTAAAGGAAAAGGTTGTCAAATTGATTTTGACTTCTTATGATATTTGTTCAAAATTGTTTGAAAAATAAAAATATATTTTTCCTTTATTTCTTGATAAATTCGGCCAACACTTATAAAATATAAGAGTTATATTTTTCTTAGTTGCATTTGTTGACTTAATATAAATATCTATAAAGTGTTATTAGATATTTTATCAAGTTGATTTAATGAAATTGAAATTAATATTTCTTGTATATGCCTTTGCCAAATTCGGCCAAGGCCTTTGTGATGCAAGTATATATTGTTTTTCATTTCATTTGGTATCTAACCTAATACACTTTAAAAGAAAACTCCATTAATGGAAACCAAAGGAAGCTTGTGAGAAAGAAAGAAGAAACCAAAGAAAGCTTGATTTTTAGTAAGTTTTTCCAACTTACTATTAGAAAGGAAAATGTTCCTTAGGATCTAGGCTTTAACATATGATGTTCTTAGGTTATTTCTTTCTTTATTCTTTGTGTTTTTTATGATGGAATTTTTTATGAAAGTGTAGAGCATGTATGGTGAAGGAAGCTTATGGCTATTGTAGTAATAAGTGTTCTTTTATGGTTTTGGAAACCTTGTTGCTAATCTAGAGTTGTTGACCCACTATTAGATGACCTAGATTTGATCTTGAGTTTTTTCATTGTGTTGAGACTTTGGTTGGATGGAAGAAACATGATTGAAGTAATTGATTTAACCAATTTGGTCTAATTTGTCCAATTTGAAGAAATTGAAAAATTAGGGTTCATGACCAATTCCAAATTTGGGGATTTTCATATATGTTGTGTATTGGATGTGTATATGATGCATATAAAGTTTCATGTTCATTGGATTACATCTTGATGTGTTTTGATGCATGAAATGACAAAGTGCACACTTTGGCACCAAGGTGGTGCATTCGGCCAAGAGTTGGATTTTTGGGGTTTTGGTTGCTTTTGGTGTTTTGATGTTTTGAACATGTTAAGTTCATCTTAGAAATGATTTAGAATCATTCAAGATTGATTTGATCAATTTCGGACTAAAATGGACAAAAATGCCAAGTAAGGGTAATTTGGTAAATTCACTTAAATATGATTTATTGAATTTTATTTCATAAATTTGATTATTGGAATATTAAATAAATATGTTTATTTAATTAATCCGAGAAAAAGTTTTGAAATCGGAAACTTTGATTTTCCACCGCTTCCGCTGCGTTACCGGATTTAGCCCCTATAAAACCCCTACACATACAACTGGAACCAGGGCAGAAGGTACCGTTAAACAAATCAAGGGTGAAATTCTTCCCATGGAAGCCAAAATCACGGTGGTCAGGTCCATTTGTGATCACCAAAGTTTTACCAGATAGAGCCGTTGAGATACATTATCCTAACTCCAACAAAACTTCATGGTTAAAAACAAGCGTGTCAAGCACTACTGGGGAGAATCATTTGAGCGACAAAAAGAAAGTGTTACACTTTCAGATCCAGCTTAACATTCGAGAAGTCAAGTCTGGCTGACGACTTTAAACTTAGCGCTAGCAGGGAGGCAACCCATGCAATTTGTGTATATATTGTGATCTGGTGTGTTTTATTTTTGTGTGTTTAGTTTTTTGCAGATGAAGTCATTTCAAGATGGAAGAAGCTCTCGCAAATCTTCACAAGCAATTTCCTTCTCTCCCTCAAAAATCTCTGATGAAAGTATACAAAGCTCACTTGGAACGGATGAGGAACTGATTGTGCCAGGTATGTTTGAACGACTGGTAGAAATGATTAACCGTGCTGATGCTTTTATCGCTTTGCCAGGTGGCTTGGGTACATTGGAGGAAATTTTTATTGTGCTATCTTGGGCGAACCTGAACATACACCAGAAACCGCTTGGACTATTTAACGTTGATGGATTTTATGATTTTCTTTGTGTGTTTCTTGATGATGCTCGGAGAAATGGGTTCGTGTCAAAACCTATGAAAGAACTCCTATTCACTGCCAGAACTGCTCCAGATCTAATAGACCAACTCGTAGCCTATGAACCACAAGTTGACCCTATCCTTTCAAAGATAAATTGGTCTGAGGATGATCGTGGTAAGAGGCGTAGGATTAATCTGGATCTTAACCTTTATTTCCTGTAAAATTTCAGCTAACCAGGTATTATTTTCTAAACTCTTCTTCTACTGTTTAAGACATTGGGGACAATGTCTCATTTAGGTTTGGGGGAGGGAATTAGTTGATCAGTACCTTATTTTTAGTTTGTGTGTTGTTTTTGTTTTTAGTCCAAAGTTTTTCGAAAAATACAAAAAAAATTGAAAAATTTTCAAAAATTACAAAAATATTTTGCATTTTTTGTTTTTATTTTGACTAAAAAGGTGAAATTGGTAAGAGATAGCTGAGTAAGGAAATTTCACTCCTGAGACGTATTTCAAACCTATTTCGAAACAAGTTAATTTTTGTTTATTTCATTTTGAATTATTTAATTTGTGAATTCTCCATAATACTGACTAAAATGAATCTTCATATGTTCAGTTAGCAGATATTATCAACATATATAGTAACATACGGACATGAGCTAAAATTGAAAAGTTTTTAATATTCAGTACTCTAGTTTAATTGGAGGAAGCATCTCAAAAAGCAATGGAGTAAAAAAAAAACATTTGAGATCCGAGTTATTAAGTCTGTAAGGGTGTTTTAACACCTAGTGCCCTAAAACCAACTGGTTTGGGAGTCACTGGCCCAAAGCTCGCTACATGAATCAAAGATGCTGCAAAAATATATATATCTGAAGTTTGAGTAATTAAGTCCGCAGGGGTGTCTTAACACCTGGTGCCCTAAAACAAACTGGTTTGGGAGCCACCGACCCAACACTCGTTACATAGATGGAAGATATTGTATATAAATAAAAAATAAAAATAAAAATAACAAGAAAAAAATCAGAAAAATCACATACCTCACCTGTGTTGATTATAGTAAACAGAACAACTTTAGATACTCAGATTGGTTTGACCCATTAACTACTGAGAATTGAGACGAAATCACCAAGTTGACAACTTAGAGTCGAAGCTGTTTACTGGACTATTCACACACACACTTTGAGTCTGATTTAGATATGTTGTTCAAAAGAAATGATTTTAGTTGGAATATGCATTTTGAAGGTTCCTCTAACTTTGATGCTGAACATTCTCTGAGGACGTTGTTTATATATCTATTATTTTGTCTTTTTGCTTTTGTGTGCATTAGTTTTACTTTCTTTTTACTTTTGTAAAATGTTTGTTGGTATCATTGTTGTAAACCCTCACGAGACTACAACTCGTCCACTAGGGACACCTAGGGGTTTAAAGGCTTGTTGCATACGCTAAATGCAACCGTGATCCCTACGAAAGTGGCTTAGTTAAATTTTATTATGTTATTTTATTTTATGTTTTGCTCGAGGACTAGCAAAATGTTAGGTTTGGGGGTGTGATGAGTGGTAAATCTATCACTATTTCCCACTCATTTAACCTTATATTTTGTATAGTTTCTTGAGTTTTGTGAATATTTTGATGTGTTTTGTGTTATTTTGTAGATAAATAAAGTTTCAGGACACTCTGGAGGTGATTTGGGCCAAAACATTGAAAATTGGATGAAAATGGGCATTTTGGTAATTTCCCGCGTCGCGACGCCAAGAACTTCATCGTCGCGACGCCTAACATGTGCCAAACAGTGCTAACGTGCGCGGGTCCATGTGTCAGAATCTGAGAAAAGTTTGACTTTGCTAACGTGCGCCGTGCCACGTGTCACCATCACAGCCGATCTGCTAACATGCGTCGTGCCACGTGTCATCATCCTACGGTGCCGACAGTCACCATCACCACGTGTCACCACATGTCACTCCATGTCAGCAGCCACATCACCATGTTGACCAAGTCAAACTGCAACTTCATCGCCACGTCATCATCAGCCAATCAGGAAGTGCCACGTGTCGTAATTCTATGGTGCCGACAGTCTCTTTCCCACGTGTCGCCACCTCACCGCCACGTCAGCGCCACGTCAGCATCAATCATTGAATCTCTAATCCTTATCTGACACGCGACTGATAAGAATCTCATCGACCAATCAGAAGCCGCCACGTGTCACAATTATTAAAGCCCAACCACTCGCCACGTGTCACCTTATCCAGAATCCGCAACCGATGAACCAGAGCGTGTCACGTCGACAGAACTCAGCGTAGCGACGCCAAAGGCCTCAGCGTCGCGACGCCAGATGCTTATATGCACCTATAAATTCAGCTCGAAATTTCAGTTTTAGTGGCACCACTCTCTCTCATGTCTTTGATGTAAAGAGAGAGTTTCTCTCTCTAGTTTCTTTTAGTTTTTAGTTTTTTTAATTTTTAGTTTTGTAAATAATTTTAATTACGTTCTGTAATAATAGTAATTTACTTTTTTACTTTTTACAGTTTTTACTATTCGCCATGAGGAGGTAACTTCCCCAGCTAGGGTGAAAGGTAATTCTTTTACTGTTACTATTTAAATTAATCTCCCTTAAAAATAATATATTCACTATTTAAAATATTGACTTAAAAAGGATACCGCCAGATTGGTCGGTTGGTAATTTAATTTTGGTTCCGCCTTTATGGCTGGTTGGACTTAATTTGACTTAATCAGGTTACTGCCTATATGGCTGGTTGGAAAAAGAATCACAAGTTAATATATTATATTAAGGGAGATATCTAAATAGTAAATAGTAAAAGTTGATCCTTTTACCTTAGCATTTTATTTTATTTTACTTTTCAGTTTTTACTTTATGTCTTTTACTTTTCAGTATTTTTACTTTTTGTCTTTTACTTTTCAGTTTTTACTAGCCCTAGTTATATGTTAGTTATCTGGGGTTGTGATGAATTCTAATATCACCGGTTTATAAGGGGTTATTTTATAGTTTGGGTGGTTTAAAGGTTTACTTATTAAGTCTTAAGCTTAATGCTTCTTGTTGTCTGATCACCAATAAGATTGATGTGGTAAATCTAAAATGAACTAGACATAGGGATTTTAGGTTTTAGCCTTAGACTTAATAGCCCACGATCTTCCTTGAGGATAGATAACCCTTTAATAGATTTCCTTACAGGATAGACATATACCTGTCGCGCGGGGGTAGCCATAATTGGAACTTAAACTTAATGAATCCAGATAATTTGGTTGACATAGACATATGGTTCAATTGGGTTAAACTGGGTATTTGCGTCTGACCATCGACATAGGCTTTTGCATAATTTTGTCTTCCAGGTAGTAAACTGATTTATTACACAAACATAAAATAATCACTTCATCTTTTAAAAGATATTAGAATGATTCACAACCCTAGATCTTTGTGTCTTTGTTATTTTCCTTAGTATTTTCTTTTATCTATTTATTTATTTATTTATTTTGAAAAACCACATTCAACCAATCAAACAATCATTCTCTTCTCCATTTAATTATATATTTGTAAATAAAAAAGATTCAATAATTAATAACAACAGTAGGAATTAAGTCATCGTGGGATCGATATTTTTATACTACTTGAACTATACGTGCGCTTGCGTTATACGTGTGTGTTTACGCCGGTCAAGTTTTTGGCGCCGTTGTCGGGGACAATGTCTCATTTAGGTTTGGGAGAGGGAATTAGTTGATCAGTACCTCTTTTTTAGTTTGTGTGTTGTTTTTAGTCCAAAATTTTTGAAAAATACAAAAAATTGAAAAATTTTCAAAAATTACAAAATATTTTGTGTTTTTGTGTTTTTGTCTTTTTATTTTTACTAAAAGGGTGAAATTGGTAAGAGATGGCTGAGTAAGGAGTTTCCACTCCTGAGACGTATCTCAAGCCTATTTTCGAAATCAGTTAATTTTTGTTTATTTCCTTTTAAATTAATTAATTTGTAAATTCTCCATAAAACGGACTAAAATGGATCTTCATATGTTCAGTTAGCAGATATTATCAACATACATAAAAACATACGGACATGAATTGTAATTGAAAAGTTTATAATATTCAGTGCTCTAGTTAAATTGGAGGAAGCATCTCAAAAAGCAATGGAGTAAAAAAAAAATAAAAAAATCTAAGATCCGAGTTATTAAGTTTGTAAGGGTGTTTTAACACCTAGTGCCCTAAAACCAACTGGTTTGGGAGTCACTGGCCCAAAGCTCTCTATATGGATCAAAGATGCTGCAGAAATATATATATATCTCTGAAGTCTGAGTAATTAAGTCCGTAGGGGTGTCTTAACACCTGGTGCCCTAAAGCCAACTAGTTTGGGAGCCACCGACCTAACACTCGTTACATAGATGGAAGATATTGTATATAAATAAAAAATAGAGAAAAATCAAAGAAAAAAATCAGAAAAATCAGAAAAATTATTCCATTGCTGCAAAAAAGGTGTGAAATCTGATAGAACTTTAGGACAAAAATATTACTCTCTTATCAACTGCACTTATGACTGTTGTGGGCAAAAATGAGTTGTTTAATATTTTGTTGGCTGTGTATATGAAGAATGGTAAAAATAATCGGAGAATTTACTTATTCGGTAATTTAGAATGAAACAAAACAACTAGTAACTTGGAGTAGAAGTTTCACCTGATTAGTCACTAACATCTTTATTCTCTTTTCGCTTGTCTTTATGCTTTTGTGTGCATTAGTTTCACTACATTTTTTACTTTTGTAAAACGTTTGTGAGTATCGTTGTTGTAAGCCCTCACGAGACTATAACTCGTCCACTAGGGACACCTAGGGGTTTCATGGCTTGTTGCATATGCTAAATGCAACTGTGATCCCTACGAAAGTGGCTTAGTTTAATTTTAATTATTTTTTGTATTTTATTTTATTTTTTTGCTCGAGGACTAGCAAAATGTTAGGTTTGAGGGTGTGATGAGCGGAAAATATATCAATATTTACCGCCCTTTTAACTTAATATTTTGTTTAGTTTCTCAGGTTTGATGAACGT
Organism: Zanthoxylum bungeanum; assembly: GCA_019454045.1. Lineage (NCBI taxonomy): Eukaryota > Viridiplantae > Streptophyta > Magnoliopsida > Sapindales > Rutaceae > Zanthoxylum > Zanthoxylum bungeanum. The sequence continues at coordinate 50,276 of SKCR01023654.1, forward strand.
TTTGATGTGTTTTAGTTTATTTTACAGATAAAATAATATCGGATCTCAATGAAATCATTTAGGACGAAATATGGGTCAAATAAGGGCAATTATTGGACTTGATATTTTAATTTTGGAGATTGGAAACTTGAAAGGGCGTTTTTGACGAAGTGCAGTTTTGGAAATTCCAATTTTACGCATCTGTCGTATTTTAGGCATAACGTTTTACTCCGATATCGGATTGAGCTGATTCAAGTTCTAGATTAAGGAAGACTCAAAGATCTACAACTATGAAACACAAAATAATTTCTAATTCTGGCGATTTCATACCCGAAATTGATGAACCATCCAGAAGTGTGTTGTGTGTAATTATTAAAGTCACTTTCAATCATTTTCAAAGCAAAAAATAAATTAATAAATAAATAATAAAAATTATCAAATCATCACCAAACATGATAAGAGATTAGTGGAGCAATTAATAAGGATTTGGTGGAGCAATTAGTGGAGCAATTAATAATTGATTCGGTGGATGATTTGATGGAGGCAAAATTTTACCTATAAATACCAAGCCATTTCATTTGTAAAATTCATACTTTCTTCTAAGGAATTCCTTAAGAATACTAAGAAGATTGTATCTTGTTTGTTTATTTACAGCTTTCAGTAATTAATTTCGCTTTCGCACTTTCTTTTCTTTACTTTTCAGTTTTTACTTTCCGCAATTTACTTTTACGCACAGTACTTTTCTTTCTTTAATTTTCAGTTTTTACTTTTCAGTATTTTACTTTTCAGCAATTTACTTTTCAGCAATTTACTTTTCAGCAATTTACTTTTCAGTAATTTACTTTTCAGCATTTACTTTCAGCATTTAATTTTCAGTATTTAATTCCAGCATTTACTTTTCAGCATTTACTTTTCAGTATTTAATTTTCAGTATTTTACTTTATGTCTTTTATTTTATTTAAGTTTGTTTTTACTACCCGTAAATATGTGTCGTAACTAAGCCAGTTATCTGGGGTTGTGATGAAATCCAATATCACCGGTTTATAAGGGGTTAAATTATAGTTTGGGTAATTTAAAGGTTTACTTATTAAGTCTTAAGCTTAATGCGTCTTGTTAATTGGCCACTAATAAGATTGATGTGGTAAATCTAAAATAAACTTGACAAAGGAATTTTAGGTTTCAGCCTTAGACTTAATAGCCCACGATCTTCCTTGAGGATAGATAACCCTTTAATAGAATTCCTTACAGGATAGACATATACCTGTCGGGCGGGGGTAGCCATAATTGGAACTTAAACTTAATGAATCCAGATAATTTGGTTGACATAGACATATGGTTCAATTTGGTTAAACTGGGTATTTGCGTCTGACCATCGACAGAGGCTTTTGCATAATTTAGTGTTCCAGGTTAGTAAACTGATTTATTACATAAACATAAAATAACCACTTCATCTTTAAAATGATATTGGAAGAAATCACAACCCTAGATAGTTTTTAATATTGAATTTTCTTAAAACCTACTTTCGAACAATTTTATTTACTTGTTTTTAAATTTAGAATCGTCACCATTTCAAATCAATCAAACAACCTTTTAGATACTAGTAATCATTTGACTTCATAAAATTAATAGATTAGATATTAAGTCCTCGTGGGATCGATATTTTAATACTACTTGAACGATACGTGCGCTTGCGTTATACGTGTGTGTTTACGCCGGTCATAGAATGAAAAGAAAAAGATTTGATTTGTTGGAGTTTTTGGAAACTTTTAAGTGAAAATGTAGTAATAAAATGAAATGTTGGAGTTAGGGGATCCTCTTTTAATATTTTAAATCTAGAAACCTCGCTTAATTATAATATATAAATTGTCATTGTTACCTAATTAATTTATCTCAGGAATTAATCATGCCAATATGTAGAACCAGCCATAAAGGCGGTAGTCATTTCTGTCGATAACTAGTCCTGCCAAGGTACTAAGTATGCCAAAAACATAAAACCAGCTATATAAGCGGTGATACTGTATAAAACCAGCCATATAGGCGGTAATACCGTTTGTCTATAACAAGTCTTTCCAAGGTACTCAATTATGCCAAAATCGTATAAAACCTTGCATATAGGTGGTAGCAAAATAAAATCAGCCATATATGTGGTAGCAAGATAAAACCAGCCATATAGGTGGTAGCAAGATAAAACCAGCCATATAGGCGATATCCAATTTTTTCAATAATTAATCTAGATCTAAATCAAGTTTTAATCATTAGATTATAATTTATTTATTATAATGGAGGCGAGATTGATCTAAGATTTCATTATAAAAGCTTCACCCATTACCCCAACGGAAAGAAATTAGCTACTAATTTTATAATTAAAAATACTCGTAATTTTATTACTGAAAGAAAAAGACATTACAGAAAGCTTTAAATAAATAAATACACAATATACTCTTTCTCCAAAATCTATAGAGGAATTCGGAAAGAAAGTATGAAAATTTCATATGCCCGACGCTTCAATTTATAGGCAAAATTTGGTCGGTGCGTCGGTACACCAAGGCTATGCACGTCGCGACACGAGTGCCACGTTGGGGACACGTGTCGAGAGCTAAGCGCATCGTGTGGTGCCTTCATCTTATTAGGCGCATCGTGCGGTGCCTTTGTCTTTTTCGGAGAGTCGTGACGCAAAGCTATTTGCACGTCGCGACGCAGATGCTGAATTTCTATTTTTGCCATTTTCCAAGTATGGTTTGTCCTGTAGAGCTTCCAAACAGTATTTTATCTATCAAATAACAAAAATAACCTTAAAATATTATTTCACAAACTTACCAAATTAAGGAGATTAGTGAAACTATAAGTATAAAATGATTGATTTATCGTATAATAAATATTTATTTTGTTAGTGTTCATCCACTACTACTTGTAGATTTTTATATATAATTTTTCGAAGTTGTTATTGTTATCAGACTCAAGACTTGGGGATAACTACCCCAATATATTAAAATTATTCAATTATTTCCGTCTCATATGACATTTAAGTAAAACCAAGACTTAGGTTTCACATACTCCATAGTTCCGAGTCAACTTAATCACGCAACTAAAACTTAGATTCCTCTCAGCCTAAGTTTGGAGTCAACGATGCTCCAAAGTTATAAGGACTTGACCTTCATATAAGCCTAAGACCTGAATATATAGTAAATCCAGACGACCAAGACTCGCTCCTCACCAGAGCCTAAGTCTTGAGTCGATGACACTACCAAGATGTCAGAACTTGGCTTCCATTCGAGCCCAAGTCCTGAGTCGACATTAATTCCAGACAACTAAGACTCGCACTTCATTTGAGCCTGAATCTTAAGTTTACATGAAGACCACACGACCAAAACTAGTTGTTCATCTATCTAAAATCACCATCAAGTTTAAGCGATATAGACGTGACCCGTATTAATTAAGTTCTCGAGTCAACATCGAGTCCAAGCGGCAAAAAATCTTACCAACTTCAATTCTCGAAATAACTTACTCATTGAAAAAAATATTCATAAGGCAAAAAGTAAAGAAGATAAAAAGGCTCAAAATAAAATTCATATTCATTCATCGATCAAGTTTCTTTACAGACATAGAAATATTCTAAGGAAACAAAAGTACAATAAAATGGAAGTCAGTCTTCCACTTCTTGGGTTTCATGTGTTGGAGTTGGTACTTGAAACGTCAATCTGAATAATATATTGTACATTATATTTGATTATTTATTAATAAAATAACTACAGTTTCATTTCATACCCTATTAATGGTAATGTCATTGTGTATATTAGATTAATATATAAATATGCTGAGAATGACATCGACCTTAGAATAGTCTTGTAGTAATATTGGACACTAGGTGTTCCGACATTGGGATGGTATTACTATTATAAATTATTCTTAAAGTAAATATTCTTAGTCGTTGGTTTTGGAATATAGTCGAATTCCTATAACATAGAAGACTAGCACATGTCGTATATTGGAATTAGAGTTCCAATGGTTTAACCCGATGTGTCATGATCTTTGGAAGCTCGTATAGACATGTGGGTATTCATTGGATCGAATACTGAATGCCTCACATGTGATTCCTTGCTACTCGATCCTTTTACTATAGGATAACATTGATTTTGTATGAGATCCTCCACACTTAGATTTCATGTATGTCAGAAATCTTTCATGGTCTGGTCTCTAGATGTTCGTTGGGTGTGGACTGATGCACTCGTTAATCAAGTGCGTATCACGATAGGATTTTTCGGCCTATATGTGTACCATAAGGGGTTTAGGTATCCATGTGAGTAAGTCATGATTCTTTAATACTTTGGCCAGAGCCAATCAACTAGGGTGGATCACATTAGTTGTAAAAAATCGTAGACATATGGACATGAGATGTGCGCATCGGAAACTTGACAGTGTATTCTATATTTCCTAAGCACAACTTGGATAACCTACGATGGTGGGATTGTTAAACATATGTGATGACCTCTACTTGTATAGTTCAGAAAGGTCGTTCGTGTTCTTCACGAATTCGGAGGTGCCGAATTGTGTACATATTAGCTAGGCTTATATGAAGAACGTGTTTGGACTTAGAAAGTCCGACAATATTAAGTGTACTCGTTGAGCACTAAGGTAGCCGATTATTTTTGATAATAAATAAAATTCGATATTATAATTATCAACTAAGATAATCAAGTGTTATTGGATAACATTGATTATTTACTTTTACCTAATTGGAATAATTGGATTAATTCAAAATTACACAATGGCTTAATTGTAAATTCGTAAATATCTCTACCATTTGAGGATATTTTGGTATTTTAAATATGTAGTTATAGGTGTATTTATCTTGATTTAATTGGATTAAATCAAAGTGGTAGACATGTAACTAATCAATTAATTGAACTTTGTCTTGATTTAATTGGATTAAATCAAAGTGGTAGACAAAGGTGATTAGTCACACCTAATTATACATATTTGGACAAATTAGATTAAGCTCATATAAGAGTTGATTAGAACTTTTATTAATTAAAGATTGCCTAAGTTTTGCTATAAATAGCAAGCTTGAGCAAGGGTTTTAATTAAGCTTAAGAAAGCTAAAACAAGCAAGTGTTAGAGAATTTAGCCTAAGTTAGAGAAGTGTTTAGAGAAGCTTTGGAAGAGCTCTATAATATTTCTACAAGAAGAGATTAAGATTGGATCTTAGAGTGAAGCTTGCTAACATTGGAATCAAGATTGGATCTTGGAGTCAAGCTTGCTAAATTTTGAAAGTTCTCCAACCATTTCAACAAGGAGAAATAGATTGGATCTTTGTATCAAGCTTGCTAGGTAAGTTTGATCTTCTCCTAAGCTATGTTATTCATTAGCGAGTATCATTAATGAGACATATAGTGATGAATTATGTATTGGATGCATAATAACATAGCTTAAAGTTGAAATTAGACTAATTAATTGTGTATAGATGCTTTAGAAGTATAAACACATAATATGCTTGTAATTGGGTCGAAGATGTTCATGTTATACATGGAATAATTATTAAGAGTTTGGAATTCTATATTAAATCCTAGAGCTATAGATACTATTCTAGAATCACTTGACCACCTTTGAGTGACCTAGAATTGTTCATGAGTCATTTCATTGTGGGATTCTAAATTGGTTTGTGTTTTGATTTAAACAAATATATATGTATTTAGAACACATGTATGTTTGTTGTATAACATGTGTTTATGATAGTTTTGATTCTAAAATTTGATTTTAAGTGTATTGAAGTATTTGGAGAAAGATGGAAGTGTTTAGAATTAATTTGAAGGCAACATTGCTCATTGCCAATATTTTACACAATACGGCATCGTGACGCTAATTTTTGGCTTCGTGACACTCAACATTTAGTGCTTCACGCATCACGACGATAGCCATTGGGCATCGCGATGCCTAGCTCTCGTAGCGTCGCGATACCCAAACCTGAACGCCACAGCGCGCTGTGACCTGATGTCCATGCTAAAACTTCATTTTCTCCGTTCCGGAGTTTCCAGAATCTAATTTGATCTCCATTTATTCTTACAGAATAGAAACAGAATGTAGTTTTCCATACAATATTTTAAAAATACACCCATGCTAGAAATCCATGGGATTAGACCCACTTCCGCTGCTCGGGGGACCGATCCGACCATATGGACCGATCCGCCCCAACATCATGAACGTCACCAGTAGAAGTGTCTTGATCTTCAAAAGCTGGAACACCCTCAGCACCAATAACCCACTGTTCATGAACGTCTTCAATCACCACATCTCCAGTCTCCACCGCCTCATTTTCTTCATAATCTTTTGGAGCTCCCTCTGTCCCAACAGACTTTTCCTCAGTCGTTGCATTCTCTATGTCACTCTCTTCAGCTATTAGAGTGACTTCCTCATCCTCTTCACCCTCTTTATCTAATGAAGGGAGCCCGACTTCAAATTTGGCGTGCTCTTTGACCACTTCCTAAGAGTTCAAGCTTTGCACTCCTCTGCCAAAAATTTCTTCATGAGGTTGCTCATATCATCCAGCATGTCCTTATAGACCATTCCTTATAGTCGCTCTATCAGCTCATCTTTCTCATTCTTTAGAAACTTCACACTTTCTTTATAGGTCTTTGTCTCGGCCTTTAATATCTCATATTCTAGCTTTAAGGTCATTTGAGTCGACTCAACTCTCTTCTTATCCTTTCGCATCCTCTTTTCAGAAGCCTCAAGTGTTGCCCTCATATCAACGTTCTCATTTCGAATGGCTGTGTTGGATTTCTCTAAATTGTTGATCCGCCTTTAGCTTGATTCGACGTATTCCTGAACAAACAGGTTGTATTCAAGAGCCTAAAAAGATAACCTAGTTAGCCCCTACTTGACAAAACGTAAAGGGAGAAACCAACTCAAAGAGTTCTTACCTGGAAATTAAGGGCCTCGGCATTCTTGGTTGATTCCATGGGGCCCAAGTAGGCCAACTAACTCTTTTCTTCTTTGAGCAGTAGCCCTAGAACAAACTTTGAAAGACTGGAAGGTTCAGAGGTCACCATTATGCCGTGTGGAATCATGATTATCACATTCTCCAAGTCATCCTCTAGCTCAACAACAGCCTTCCGCTTCTTCAAAGCTATGGTTATCTCGGTCAACTATTTAGGTGGGACAGAGGGAGCCCCAGTCGAAGCTACTCCCTTAGGCACGAGAACTTCAGTTTCCAAGGGATTAGACTCTTTCCATTTAACCTTCTTATTCCTCCTTTAAGCTTTCAAGTCTTCAAAAGACGGTAGCTTGAAAGAGACCTGACATAATATCGGATGCGCACAAAATTTCCTCAGGCGTTAGCGGATTTAAAAACAGAAGTCGTCCAAATAGGAGTCGAAACGACCAAGTGCCTATTACCATGGCTAATATAAGCTTACGAGCGGCCAAAGGTATACATTCAGAATCAAATACTTTTTTTCTAGAGAATGGTGAGCCTTAATATCCTCTCTTTTAGAACAGACCTCCAATTCCTTTCAGGAGTGGGCAGACTAAAAATGAACTTAGTGTTCGAGATGACGCTGTTGGTGGTGGCAAATGCTATATTTCATAGTAGACCAACAAAACGGAAGCAAATAAGCCACATTCAACAAAAGTAATAACTAGGAATAATGAAGGAAAACACTTACTCGACGGACTCCAATGCTCGGGGATTCGGCCAGCTTCAGCGGACCAAAAGACACTTTCCCCCTCACAAAGAAATAGAACTTCAGCCAGTCTTCCCTATATTTTTTTTTGTGAGCCTCAACACTAAATGCTATTTCTTTAGCGAATATACAAGTGATATCTTCCCTTCTCGGTCAGGTGCTCTTTGAGGTAGTAGGTGTACAACATATCTCTCACTCTAAAGTCAACCCTAAGCTCAAATACCATACACTCAATCGATAATAATATCCTCCAAGTATTAGGCATCAATTGTGAGGGAGCTAACTCATAGTGATTCAACATTTCTCATACTAACTTAGTCACCAGGAACCTCAAACCATCAGCGAATGGGATTTTGTAAAACCCTATCCACCCAAGTATTTTGTAGTTCATCCTCTCATTCGACGTGGCCAACCTGATTTCAACCTACTCAAGAAACCTATACTTCAATCTTATTTCCCTAACGATTGCTCTGTCACACAATTGGCAGGGTTTCTATTTAAGATATTTTTTGTTCACTCGTGCACGGGGTCCCACTCGACACCTCCAAGGCAGGCAATGTCTTGAGTGGCCTCAAGTTCTTTGGTACCCATAAAAGTGGCTCGACACCCACTAATGTTATACTTGTTAGGGTTGGTGCTCGGAGTGCCAATCCGATCGTATTTATGTCTGATTCATGAATACGAGTAATTATATTTTCCATAATATTACTAATTTAAAGGTAGCACCCTTGTCTTTTGTACACTTATTCGATCTAATTACGGTTAGATATCTGATTATAATTAGATCGAAACTAAATGTGGTTTAGTGATACGTGTATATTAGACAAAGACACTAGGATTTATAATATAGTGCGCAGTTACAACGTAGTTCGTAATTGACATTGGGAAACGCACTATAAGATGTATATCCTTAAATAAAGTTCCTGGTCAAGATTTACTAACAGTGGTCGGTTAGTAAAATCTGCTAAGACCAGTACATGTCGTATATGGTGACTTGGTCCGATGGTTTATCCCAATGAACCATGAGTCTCAGGAGACTCGTATAGATATGTAGGTGTTTATTTGATAAACTCTGAATGACTCATTGAAGATTTCCTAATAGATGGTACACCAACGTCAATAGGAATCTTCTCGAGTTGAGCGAGCATAGTGATCCTTCGACTTGAGATACCACAGTGGGATATATAAGTAATCCTCCACACTTTGATAGCAGTCACGTCACCGATCTATTCATGATCAGACCTTCGTGTGTTCATTGGGTGTGGACTGATGCTCATGATATCCAGTGCGTATCAATAGAGGATCCGTCAGTCCTGTGTACAAGACATAGGCATCCTCACGTGTTTACGATCTAGTAAATCCATGGCCGTGGCATAACTTCAGAAATTAGTTCCGAGTGTTATTTAGAGATCGTAAATTGAAAGTCGACTATATTATACTGAACAGATTTGACGTTCTTATCTATATCACAGGTATAATATGGATAGCCTGTGACGGAGGGATTATACGTATGTAATGACCTCGGTTTGCATAGTTTAGCGAGATTATCTGTGGTCGTCATAATTCATGAGTGGGTGAATTATGGACACGAAATTGGATTTCGTGACGGATAAACCTAAACTTAGAGAGTCCCACAATATGAAGTGTACTCGTTGAGCACTTCGGCAACGGGATATGAATAATATGGATTATTCATAATACTTCATCGAATTAAGTGAGTTAATTTGAATCGTTTAATCGGTTATACGATAACACATGCATATAGGCAATTTTAGTCAGTCGTAATTACTTTGTATTTGTATTTGATACATAATATGATTAGATACACATTAATTAATCGTCAAATGAGATTTTGACACATGCCATAAATATATGTATTTGTTATTTATTGTAAATAAAAATACATATATAATAATAATTATATTAATTAATTATTTAGATATTTAATTGTTAAATATTTAAATGATTAATTAATAAACTTTTTTCATAAATATTATAAAATTTGTCCAATTATTATTGGTTCACATGGCATGATTTAATTAAACTTTATTTGTCCAATTTTGATTGGTTACATAAAGTTTAATATATCATTAATTGGATTAATTTTTTGAAAATGATAAAATTAGCCCTCAAAGTCGGCAATAACAAATTTAAAAAGGGGAAAATTTTTATTTTCTCTTTCTTCAACTCCACCATTGCCGAATACACACCAAGAAAGCTTTCAAATTTTTGGTTTGAAGAAACCATGGTCAAAGTAATGGAAAACCAAGAAAAGCTTAAGGATTGTTGGAGATTAAAGGTAATCTTTATCATTCTTGAGTTTAGAAAATTATTTTACTTGTTCTTGTGTTCCTAGAATAGTTCTAGGGTTTCTTTACTTGTAGAAAAATTGGGGCTTTTTGGATTTGGTGGATGAATTGGAAGTAAAATGCATGTGTGAAGTAGTTTTGGATGCTACTATTGTAATAAGTATCCAATTTGATCATTTGATGATGAGTTGCCATTCTAGAGTGTTATGACCACTCTTGTAATGCCTAGAATTATTCTTGGGTGGTTCATGTGTGGTGACTTTGATTGGTGTTGAAATTAATTTGATTAATGTTGAAAAATTAGATTTAAAGCATGAAATTTGGTAATTTCGATTTCTGGATCAGATCTGAGTAAACTGAAAATTCGGTGATGAATTTGATGTCATATGAATGTATTGGATGTGTTTTGGGAGTTGGAACAATAGCCGGAAAGTGTTTCGGAGTTGAAATAAGCGAAAACGGTGAAAAACGGCGTTACCGGGTGACTTTTGAGCCAACCGGGTGACGGCTGTCCAAACAGTGAATTTGTCACTGTTCGGGCAGCCCATGAACTTCCCTAACACTATTGGGGCTGACCTGGGCAGTCTCCATAAGTGTCGGGTGGTCGGTTCGGTCAAAAATATATTTTGCGTCATTTTGCGGAAAAACGTTTTTCGTAAAAGTTTTACGACGTTTCATATATATTTATGTCGTTATTTGATATCGAATAAATAGATTTAGGTGAAATATGAATAAATTATTCATATTAGATATTGAAAAATTTATTCGGTAATTTGAAAAAGTTTTAAATTATGATTTCGCCCGAACCGCGCTTCCGCCGCGCCCATCGCCCGAAACCCCAACAATACTTTCATCTGGGACCCATATGACCATTCAAAACCACCTTCTTCCCCACACGACTCACTTGGAGACCTTGAATGCCTATCAGGGGTACCATCATACATCTTTATAGGGGTGTCACTAGAACCCATTGAGCTCTCACTAGATATAGGTGTTGGAGTTGTTGCTTGGGGCGTCAATCCGAATAATGTATTATACATTATATTTTATTATTTATTAATAAAATAACTAATTTTTTATTTCAACCTTGTTAATAGTAATTATTATGTCATAATGCATATTATTTTGATATATAAATATGCTGAGAATGACATCGACCTTAGAATAGTCATGTAGTAATACTAGACACTAGGTGGTCCGACATTGGGATAATGTTACTATTATAAACTATTCTTAAAGTAAAAATTCATAGTCGTTGGTTTTGGAATACGGTCGAATTCGTACAACCTAGAAGACTAGCACATGTCGTATATTGGAATTGGAGTTCCAATAGTTTAACTCGATGTACCATGAACAATGGAAGCTCGTATAGACTTGTGGGTATTTGTTGGAGTGAATACTGAATGGCTCACAAGTGATTCCTAATAGTTGGAAGTACACACCACCGTCAATAGGAATCTCCTCGAGTCGAGTAGCATATATAATACTTTGACTGTAGGATATCATTGATTTTGTGTGTGATCCTCCACACTTTGATGCCATATATGTCAGGGACCTTTCATGGTCTGACCGCTAGATGTTCGCTGGGTGTGGACTGATGCACTCGTTAATCAAGTGTGTATCAAGATAGGATCCGTCGACCCGTATGTGTACCATAAAGGGTTAAGGTATCCATGTGAGTAAGTCACGATTCTTAAGACTTTGGCCAAAGCCTATCACATATGGTGGACTGCATATATCAGACATGGTGTTATAATTAGTTGTAAAGAATCGTGGATATGTCGACAATATGAGATGTGCGTCTCGGAAACTTGACGATATAATCTATGTTTCCTAAGCACAACTCGAATAGCCTATGACAGAGGGATTTTTAAACATATGCGATGACCTCAACTTGTATAGTTTAGAAAGTTTGTTCGTGTTATTCGCGAATTCGAAGGTGGCCAAATTGCGTACATTTGAGCTAGGCTTATATGACGAACGTGTCTGGACTTGGACAGTCCCATAATATGAAGTGTACTCGTTGAGTCCTTGGTTAGCCGATAATATTTGATAATAAATAATATTTTATATTATAATTATCAATTGAAATAATTTAGTGTTATTGGATAACATTAATTATTTATTTTGACCCAATTGGATTAATTGGATTAATCCAAAATCACACAAGGGCTTTGTTATAATTTCATAAATATCTCTACCATTGGAGGATATTTTGACAATTACAAAATATATAATAATAGGTGTATTTGGCTTGATTTAATTGGATTAAATCAAAGTGGTAGACAATGAACTAATCAATTGGTTAAACTTTGTCTAGATTTAATTGGATTAAATTAAAGTGGTAGACAAAAGTGATTAGTCACACCTAATTATACATATTTGGACTAATTGGATTAAGCCCACCTAAAATTTGATTAAAATTTTTATTAATTAAAAATTACATAAGCTTCACTATAAAAGGCAAGCTTGAGCAAGTTTTTAAGCAATCAAGCATTAAGGCAAAACATAAGCAAAATTAGCCTAAAAAGTGTTTAGAGAAGCTTTGGAAGTTCTCTATATTTTTCAACAAGGAGGAGAGGATTAGATCTTTGGTTCAAGCTTACTAGGTAAGTTTGATCTTCTCTAATAAGCTATGTTTTTTTATTTGATACATAATAATATAACTTGAAGTTGAAACTAAGCTAATAAATTTGTGTATGGATGCTTTGGAAGCATAAAAAATTATGCTTGTAATTGGGTCAAATATGTTCATGTTGGACATGGAACATACAAATTAGAGTTTGGAACTCTAGATAAAAGCTTGGAGCTATGGCTACCATTCTAGAATCACTTGACCACCTTTGAGTGACCTAGAATTGTTCATGAGTCACTTCATTGTGGGATTCTAATTTGGTTTGTATTTTGGATTCAATATTTACGTATGTGCGTATTTAGAATAAATTTATATTTTTATAAAAAAAGTTTGATAATTTGAAAAACATGATTTTTTTCTATAACATGTGTTGATGTTGGTTTTGATGTTAAAAATTAAATTTGGTTGTTTGGAATTGTTTAGGGCAGATTGCAAGTAAATTGGGTAAAAACCCAATTTGCATCAGCTCTCTGTTTCTTGAGAGCTGATGGCTTAACAAGAAAATTAATTAAAAAAATGTTAAACATGCGCACAGTGTGCGCTCGTAGTGCACGTTGTGCGCTTGTCGCTTGTCTTTTTTTGTTTTCTCATGTTCTTGAGCTGCCGGACTCCGATTCAGTCCCGATTTTTTTATACACTCGAAATGAAATATAGTATTCTATTAAATTATTTAAAAATACACTCATACTTGATATCCACGGGTTAGACTCATTTTCGCTATGCGGTGCATCTATATGACCCTAGGAATCCCACATCCGCCCCAACAATAGGTTCAGACAACTATGTTATGATTCAAGCCTACAAATAACTAAATCCTCAAAGTTTCTACGTCCTACAGATCAATCAACCCTAATTCCACAAGCAGGCTCTTTCTTATACTTCTAACTTCTGAAGATTAAACTACCAAAATAATTAAGAAAAAATTAAAGCTACTCAAGAAAAGTTTGAAGAAACGGAAGAACAAAAAAGAGAGAATGAATAGTACCTTGAAAGGGGCTGAGAACTCTTCCAACTTGCGAAATGATCGAATGAGCCTCCAAACCTCACTTATGCCCATCTCTTGATGGCGCCTCATTCTCCCGCCTAGACCTTCCTCAAAAATCTCGCTAGATCTACAGTTGTGAGCCATCAAACAGAGGTCGAAAGTCCATGAAGGCCCATTTCTTGAATCCATAGAGCGCAACTAGGCCCAACGCATAGGTGATGACAAGCCCCGACATTGCTTGGGGACATTTTGGCTCTCCCAAAGATGTATTTATGGTTGCATGAGGTTGACCTTTAAAACCCTTGACCTAGTTTAGAAATGGTTATGTCCTCAAAACGATGAGGAATGATGTTGTTTGGCTCAGACAATATGCGAAACAATGTGTTCTCTCCAGTCGATATAAGAATGCACTCTGTGACTTCCAATTGACCCATCTGGCTGAGAAGCACCCTCTATCCATGAATCTTCTCCAAACGACATGGAATGACTGACGTTTTTCCCAGTCAATAGGAGAGGCCACCAATGATATCAAAGGACCTTCCTCTGGTCCAGAAGATTCGAAAGGACTATAATTTATTCCAGACGACATGGATTGACCGTCATCCCTCTAGACGGCATCAAATGGCATACCTCCGATTCGGATAATATGGAGAGATATATGTCTGATCCAAAAGACATAGCATGGTCATTGCTCTAACAGACGTCCAAGGACTACTGATTTGTTCAGCTGACACGATCTCTAGTCGACATGTGAAAGTGTGTATTATCAGTACAAACAACCATGTTTGTGGTTTCAGGCACACGAGCAATATCATAATACATTATGGTAGTTCTAGTCAACGTGGCTATTCAAATCGACAAGAGTTGACTCAACCATCACAACCATCTGATTAATATAACATCAAGAGTCCAGTCGACATCAAGTAAATGGTATACTGAAGACTCCACTGGCCTTCTTCAGGTCTAGTCGACTGAAAATTATCCTGTAATTTCATTTGGTACAGTCGATGAGAACATTCCTCAAGACCCTCATCAGGTCAAGTTGAAGACCTGGACCTTCATCTGGTCCGGACGACATTGAAGACTCTCATGGACCTTCATCAAGACCTGTCGACTAGAGATTATCCTAGACCTCCGTCTAGTCCAATCAACGGGAACATTCCCCATAACCATCATCGGGTCAAGTTGAAGAAATGGACCTTCATTTAGTCCTGAAGACATTAAAAGCTCCCTTGGACCTTCTTCAGGTTTAATCGACTAGAGATTATCCTGGACCTTCATTTGTTTCAGTCGACGGGTTCATTCCCATGACTCTTGTTGGGTTAGGATGAAGACTTGGACCCTCATCTGGTTCGTACGACGTTGAAGACTCCCCTGGACCATCATCAAGTCCATTCAACTAGAGATATCCTAGACCTTCGTCCAGTCCAGTTAAGAGGAACATTCCTCATGACCTTCATCGGGTCGGGTTGAATACATAGACCTTCATCTGGTCCAAGCGACGTTGAAGACACCCTTGGACCATCATCAGGTCTAGTCGACTGGAGATTATCATGGACCTTCATCTAGTCCAGTCAACGGGATATTTTCCTTGATCTTCATCAGGTTCAGTTGACTTAAGGTGATCCTGGAGCCTTCATCTGGTTTAGTCGACAGGACATTCCTTGTGACCTTCGTTGGGTCAGGGAATCCCCTAGAACTTCATCTGGTTCAGTCGACGGGACATTCATGTGTTATTCATCAGGTCAGGGAATCCCCTGGACCTTTATTTGGTTCAGTCGACGTAGCGTGACCATCATCTGGTCTAAACAATACTCGTGCTCCAAACGACATAAGAACCTCAGATGACATACTCGTGAATTACTTTCCAAGCCAATGACTCATTGACTTGGAGAATATGAGACAAATTATAAGTGCCAAATTTGAGCTAGGGTCTCAAACGATATTTCACCTTTTATGGTCTTCATTTGATTCACAAGTAACATTATGGGTTACTATTGAGGCCCAACTAAAATGGGTACACACTCCAAGTATCAAACCTCCACGATAGACTTATAGGCAGGCCCCCGGGCCCATCTCCCCCCTCCCCAAGGGCCATACAACCTAAAGGCCTCCAGAAGTCCACGCGACATGCCTCAAGCAGGCCTTAACCATACAACATGTTGTCTCAACCGACGTTACTCGGACAGTGACTCAATCAACACTGTCCCATATTATCTGATATCGCAATAGACATTGTCCGCCAGTCTACACATGACTAATTCCTTCTTAAATAAGGAAATTAATTATTTTGATCAATAAACACTACCTACAAACACGGTAGTCCAATTCAAGTACAGTAGGGATTACACATAATCCCGGAAATCTAGGTACTCCTAATCCAGTCCCTACTCTACTACCATTTCCTAAATGAGATTGGAATACGACTCCTCGAACGAATCCTAAACTGACTAAAAGGGCTACTTCACAACCTATAAAAGGAGATGAGATCTAAGGGGTTGATTCATTCAAGCTTTGGCTCTCGCACTCAAGTTCTCAAAGCATACATAACTCCCTAAACATCAGCCTATCGTCCTCACGGCAACTCACGGAGGTCAAGGTAACTCTTAGTCTTGCTATTCATTTTCTTTTTGCTCATCATCATCAGTGACTTGAACGTTGGAGTGCCTACGACATCCACCACACCGGTGGGTAATTACTCCACGCTTACTTGACTTTGTTTTGCATGATCACTAATGCCCTCATCATACAAATTCTCGATTGTAGACCGAATGTGAAATTCAGTGTTTACATTATATATATATAATGTAATTCATTCATGTAACTAAATAAATTCTTGGAAAAGAACGTAGTTAATCATCAATTCGTCTAATCAATTTGAAACACAAAAACACGTCAAATCAAACTTTCAAGCATATCATCTCTATATATACTAAAAAATAAAAGTATTTTTTGATTAGATGAAATCGATTATATAAACTTTTTAACACCATTATATTGTATCCAAAATTATTATTTCATATTTTCATTATACTAAAAAAAATTTAAGTATTTTTTTCATAAATATTTAATATCCATATCAAATTTATGTCTTTTCCAATATTGTTTGACATATAACAATAACATTTATTCTCACATGTTCAAACTATCTTAATAGTTATATATATATATATATATATTCCTTAATCAGTGTTATACTCACATTCTTCTTAATTTCTTCATTTTTGACTATCTCTCCTACTCATCCCGCATATCAATCTAAACATTCTCATATAAACTATCATTATTTTTGGGCATGTTGAATCCAAATATTATATTTCATAAAATATTGAAACCCATGAGCGTTCTATAAAATTTCCTTTAAATTTTAAGGAAAATTACGAACCCACAAGATCACATATACACATCTCTTTTTTATTTTTAAAGAAACAAATGCTTTATGGCACCACAATTTGTTAATGTCACACCAATTTTGAACACTTTTTTTTTTTTTTTGGAAACGTTGGAAATTCCGCCGCCAAATCACCCGACTCAAGCTTAAGCGGGGTATGTAAAATCTATGACTGTCTCACGCTCTTACAAAAAAAATACACATCTACACTTGAATTTAGCACCTGATAATTAAATTTTAAGTTATTTGACACAAAACCACACCTCTTGAGGTTAATTACGGACACGATAACAAGGATAACAGCAACCAATTTTCGTCTGTGGCTCGATCATTGCTAAGTGCTAACCTTAAACAAAGGCGAGTGGCAATATTGAAATTTCAAACAATGAAGTGAGGGTAATGTGGGTATTTTGATTTTGTTTGTGGGCGGAAATTGATGTAAGGGCTATCCATAATTGAAATGTTGGTGTAACGTAATGGTAATGGTCCTTCTCAGTGCCCCCCAACGGGGCAGCCAACCAACAATGTCCTTTTTATTGGGCCCTTTTTGTGGGTCCCGTGTACCTCCCACGCTCCATTTGGGACCCTTCACAGTTTTTGCATATATGGTTGTATTTTGACAAATGTAATGAAGACCAACATTTTTTTTGAAAATAAATAAATAATTCATTACTAAAAGAGTCAATATTTAAAGATAAAAAATTAGATAAATTTTCCGGACACATTTTGTCCGGTCGAGGTGGCAACTATTTTTCATTTAAAATTTATAAATGGAAGAGGATTGCTATTGGCAAATCTCAATTTATTTCACTAATTCTTATCTTTAGACAAAATGTGTTATTATTTTAATTATTTTTATTTTTTCAAGACAAATAGCCAGATTTTACCAATTAAAATAACTATCATTTTCAATAATAATCAAATAATAGGTTCCTCTTAAATCTGCTTCACTGTTTCATATATAATTGAACCTAAAATTATGTTGGGATTTGGTGTCCACCCTTTGATCATGGAGTGGTTTACTACATAATAATTAAATTGAATCTCATATTTTAAGTTTATTGTGTTCGATCCAGAAGGATTGATTTGCCGATGAGATTTCCAATGTTTTAAAAAAAAAATCAATCAAATTAACTTTAAAAAAATATAAATTAAAATGGCAATAAAATCAAATGAGTAATGTGATACTATACCATAATTATATTGTTTACAAGATCATTTTCTTATGCTAGATCATATATGGTACTTCTATCATGAAATTGAATAAAGCAAAAATTTTATGCACCATACTATCTTCCATAGATCGATTTGTGTTTATATTTTTATTAAAAATTATTTTCAAATTCACTTCATTCTAGATCTATATTACACACACAAAAAATCCTAAAAAATAAATGAGAATCTTCTACAATCTTTACATTATTGAAAATTGAATTGTGCAGTTTGGATTTTAGCATCTTTTGGATATAATACAACCCTCAAGGTGTGTGGTTTGGCTGCAAAGGGTTTAGAATTTGGTTGTCAGATCTTGAGTTCGAGTCAAGGAGTGTATTTCTTGTAAGAAATCATTTTCTTATGCTCGATTCGGGTGGTTTAACGGCAGATTTCCAACATTTCGAAAAAAACAAAACAATGTGATGTACATATACTGATACTGCTTGCTAAAACATTGCCAGCTTGAGATTTGGAAATTACATGACAAATTAAAAGTATTGCAACTAAGAAATGATATGCAAAACAAAAGCTAATGCAATATTGCATGCATGCATTATACACTTGATCTACATCTCTGTTCATTTGGAAGCTTGCCATTAAATTTTCAAAGAAATTATGGCCGGTATTAGAGACATCATCATTCATCACGCAATATTCGGTAATGGCCATTTCAATTTTCATAGATAGTACAAATTATCACATGCATCAATAGTTGTTGATACCAGATTTTTTGCCAGAAAGTGGAGGCTTTTCGTCAACCTGCTATTCAACATGAATTTGTGATCTTTCGTGGTTTCCCTGTAATATAGAACAGTGTCAGTGGTCGCCGGAGTTGTTACCGGCCGTGAAAATCCTCTAATGCTTAAGTTGGTAATCAGTTATCAAAGCTAGCTTTAGATATTACCAACGCAGAAACTGCTTTAATAACTTGAATTGAAAGCTCTCCAATCTCCATGTCTTTCTTAAATTCTCTTTTGGAGCTTACAAATTAACTACAAGACACTGGAGAGAGAGAGAGAGAGAGAGAGAGGCATGGACACTGAAACTAGCTACACGATGCAGCATTAGGTCATTTGGGCCGCCACTGTTGAAAGTTAGCTTTAATTTTCTTTGATCACTGTCTTGTCTCTTATAATCCTTTTTAGAATTGAGATTTTGTACGTATTTGAGAGCATGCAATGCATATTGATATACGCCCCCACAAAACAGAGACAGATTTGCAGAGTTTATGAATTGTAACATTCGGTCTTTTAACACAGGGACCTCAAAACTGAGCATGAAATGGAACAATTTTAATTAAAATCACTTTCAGCTTTTCAAAGGTGGTTGGTACCCTCTACTCATTTATTCATACATCATATGGGGTCTCTGTGTTTCCGATTCAAATCTTGTTTTGATAAATCCTGCACACACGTTGCAACTGTACATCCAGCCATTGATTTTGGATTAAACTTGCGGTTAAATTTTTTAGTCAAAATTAAAAAGCCAAAACGCTTGAAAATCACAGTTAGTAGTTGGTAAATGATGGGATTTATAACTCGTATCCCCAAGTTACCAACTCTCAATGCAATGTACCTGGGCTGGCTCTAAGGACTATATGCATATGCAGTTAGTTGGGGGCATAAAATTTAGTATAAAGTTAATCCCAACCTCTAATACAAGTTGTGATCTATGATTTATGTTAACGTCTGATTTTCGTTCCAGGGGTAATTCGGTAAACTCACTCCTCGAACAATCTTCCCTCAATTGTGAATTTGTTTGGTTTGGGGACCAAATGCAAACTTAACAAAAAGATGAGAAAACACAAAGAATAGACAGAGGGTTTAACGTAGTTCGGCGGAATGGATCAAATCTACATCCACGGACACAAGGGAAAATAAAGTTTTTATTACCGGGCCAGGTAGGACCGACCTCCTTATCTCTCGAGCTCGTCTGACCGACCTCTTACAAGCTCACTCTTACACTTAAGCTATTTTTCTCTCTTTTACAAGTTATGTGTAAAATAGTTTTAGCTCAACCTTTACAATGAATTCTCAATTCCTTTATATATTGGGGTAAATTCTATTGTTTCACCCATCTCATGATGTCAGCCACGTGAATCTGACATTAATGTGATGGCTCTCTCACCCAACTGCTCTGCCGAAAGTAGTTCTGCCACCTTACATCTCATTAAATTATGCCACTTTTGGCCACTGTCACACGCTACCTCACAAAGTCAGCCTGTAACCTATCAACTCTCATTTGATAATGTGTGCTAGAAGATAAATCGATGACCTGCTTCTGTCACACCGCCCCTTTTGGGGGACACAAATTCCCATGAAGGTCTTACTTCATCTGGATGTGAACATACTGCCTTCCACACTGAGCTAGCAGATCGGGTCAGCAAACTGAGACGATCGACGCTCTTCCACACCTTGCTAGCATATCGGGTCGGGTATTCTTTCAGAATCTTATGCTAGGCCGGTCCTGACCACCTCGGGTCGATTTTCACGTATGTTCAAGTGTTGCTTTGATATTTTGGTTCTGCCCATGGGTTGCCTTTATGCACCTCGGGCCCAGGCCTTTCTGTCTGACCTCATCCTTTGTAAGGACTTTGAATCACTCGTCAAGTGCAAACCCATCTTACCCTTCCTTGAGATTCTGATTTATTGGGGGCTGAAAACCACCATCAACATCTATCATCTAGTTCTCGGTATCAACAAGTAACCAGTTGGTGTCAGGAACTATAAAGAAGATGGTGGTGCATGAAGTCGGAGACCGATCTAATGTCCTCAGGCTGATACTCTCATAGACACCTCATATTGCTTCAACTAATAATGGGGTGTCACAACTGCAAGCTTTAATGCTTCTTGTGAAGGAATCCATATCGGGTCTATAGCCCTGATCTAGCATCTCTGCTTCTGATCTATAACTTGGTCATCTCTCCCACTAGGCCTTTTCTGACTGAAAAGGTTGACCCAGACTAACTCTGGTCAGTCAATCCTTTTGGCTTTGCTTGAAGAAGCCCATCTTATGCCTCATCGGGTAGGTGCATGCTCTCAACATGCCGCTAACTCGGAAAGAAATAATCTATAGAGTCTTGCAAGACAGAACAAAACCACAAGGGAACATTCACCTCATCGGGCTATTAGGAAAATAACAAGGTCATCGGTGAGACGTACCTCAGCCCTGAGCCGACCTGAAAAAGAGAGGCCTTAGGGGAAAGATCGTCCCCAAGCCATCTAATTCGATTGGTCACAACGGAATGAACCCTCCTTGCACCAATACACAAGAAACGAACCTCGATGGAATGAATGCAGTCTCGAGCCATATTAAGTACTTGGCCACAAGGGAATGCTCTCTCGACCATGGGGGAGAAACTCCAACCTCATGCCAACAAAGATAATGAGGCCTCGGTGGGATATAACCCGGCCCTGAGCCAAAGAAGCAACTTGGCTACAAGGGAATGTTCTCTCCTTATGCCAACAAACCTGGCCTCAGTGGAACGAATGCAGCCACGAGCCATCATAACAAACTGGCCACAAGGGAATGCTCCCTCCTTGTGCCCCTAAACACTTGACCATGGGGGAGAAACTCCGACCCTATGCAAACAAAGATAATAAAAACATCGGTGGGACGTAGCCCGACCCGATCTGACAAAGAGAGGCATTGTGGGAAGATCGTCCCCAAGCCATCTAATTACCACGATATCAATGGTATTAAAGCAGACCCGAGCCATCAAATCAACACGGCCTCGACAGTACTAAAGTAGACTCGAGCCATTGAATTACTACGACCTCGACAGTACTAAAGCAGACCCGAGCCATCAAATTATCACGACCTTGACGGTACTAAAACAGAACTGAGCCATCAAATCAACACGGCCTCGGTGGTACTAAAGTAGACCCGAGCCATCGAATTACTACGGTTTTGACGGTACTAAAGTAGACTTGAGCCATTGAATTATCACGGCCTTAGCGGTACTAAAGCAGACCCGAGCCGGCAAATCAACACAGCCTCAGCAGTACTAAAGCAGACCCAAGCTATCAAATCAACACGGCCTCGGCGGTACTAAAGTAGACCCGAGACATTGAATTACTACGGCCTCGGCGGTACTAAAGTAGACCTGAGACATCAAATTATCACGGTCTCAGCGGTACTAAAGTAGACCCGAGTCTGAAAACTACTATGGCCTTGTTATGGGTCATAATAAGCAAGCATGTATAAACAAGTATTTATCTAAGAAAGGGAAAGTCTTACTCATATTATGGGAATCTACTGCCTGTAGGACACAGAACTCGGCGATGCTGTTCTAGGCTCGCAGCCTAGTTGGGAGTACGAAATAACATGGAGTCGCCACCCGGTGTGAACCGGGACAAAGATTTAAGGCCGCACTCACCCCTCGCAAGGGAATACCTCAAACCGTTGGGTTCGGAATAGTCCCTTACTTATGTCACTTATGATGATATGATTTGTGCAATAAACTAACCGAATCTATTCAACATTCATGCTCAAGGGTAATCTACGCCTAAGTCCGCATGCATAATAATAACAATGAGAACCTATATCTAAGTTCGCATACTTCAAAGTAAGTTATCATGACGGCAAACACGCAATAACATACAATCATCACACAAACAAGCTCAATTATCTATTGCGGAAAATAAATAAGAATCTAAGCATAAATATAAATTAAATCCCTAATGTAAAAACAACATAATCATGCATAAAGAAATAACTTTCTATCGACTAAATCATGCTTAAGATAAATAACATGCTAACAACCTAATCATGCTTTAATAACAAATAAATAACCTACGAACTATAACATGCTCAAACACAAGTTTGGATGAGACGAAATACGTGTCTCTTAAGTGGTACGTGGCGTTGTATCCCGAGTACAAACCATACTATCGTCCATTCGGATTCGGCTACAGAATTTACGTCCGGGTTTCCATCCTATATACCACAAAAGGGAACACATATTCCGCTCATCCAACAATCACATCATGCCTCAAACGACTCTCATGTGTGTGATGGATATAGCGTTTCTTGTGCGAATGTCGTGTGTAGGCTGTGAATTGTTTGTGGCTGTGGTGCGTGAAAGAGAGAGAGGCTAAGGGATGAGTGCCGGGTTATTTTCCTTTGTGTTTTTGTGGGAATTAGCCAGGGTTGAATGTGTTGGTGAGGGGTTCTTTTTATAGGCAAATGGGTGAGGACTTTCCTTATTTGAGAAGGATAAGGATTGTGTATTGATGGGGAATATCTTTAATTAAAATGTGATAAGGGAAATCTTTTAATTAAGGGAAGTGATTTGATTTGTTCTTTTTAATTTAGGAAAATGATTAAATTTATTTAGGAAGGTGATTTAATTTAATTTAATTCAAGTTTAATTTAATTTGTGAATGTGATTTAATTTAATTTAATTTAATTGGATTTATTTAGTTTAGGAATGTTATTTATGGAATTTAATTTGAATCTATTAATTTGGGAAATGAATTTAATTTGTGACATGTGTTTTCATTTAATTTAATTGGATTTATTTAGTTTAAGAATGTGATTTAATTTAATTTAATTTAAGTTTAATTTAATTGGTTTTAATTTAATTTGTGACATGTATTTTAAATGTTTTAATTATTTAATTTGTGAGATGTGTGTTTTAAATGTTTTAATTATTTAATTTGTGAGATGTGTTTTAAATGTTTTAATTATTTTTGGATTGAGTTTGGGTGAAATGGGCTAAGGATGTGCTTTAAAATTGAGGTCCAACAAGCGAACCCGAAGCTACTCCAGCGAGTTAAATCCAACAATGTGTCAATTCTTGACCCTTTCCTTCCAACGTCCGCTTCCCGCGACTTTCACAACTAAAGAGGTAGTGTCTCCATACGAGACTCATCATCGGGCTAATATGCAAAAATGCAATGCCTACACTGCCATTCTTACAACTCTTTGAGGGTTATCATTATAAGAGATGCTCTATTGAAAATATATTCTCAGCGCCTTTCGAGCCTATTCTCTTTCATTTAGCATGGTTTCTTCCATTTTTTCCATCCACTCCGTTGACGAAGCTTTTGAAGATCTATTGTTCCCGTCTTCTGCCATTGTCTCAACGTGTTTGCTGTTTTTAGTATCATTCCCCACAGACGGCGCCAACTGTTGACGCCTGATTTTCGTTCCAGTGATAATTCAGTAAACTCACTCCTCGATTAATCCTCCCTCAACTGTGAATTTATTTTGTTTGAGGACCAAATGCAAAATTAGCAAAAAGATGATAAAACACACATAATAGACAAAAGAGTTAAACGTGGTTCGGCGGAATGGATCCAACCTACATCCACGGGCACAAGGGAAAATGAAGTTTTTATTACCATGTCGGGTAAGACCGACCTTCTTATCTCTCGAGCTCGTCTGACTGACCTCTTACAAGCTCACTCTTTAAGCTTTTTTCTCTCTTGTACAAGTTATGTGTGAAATAGATTTAGCTCACCATTTACAATGAATTCTTGATCTCTTTATATATATACTAGGGTAAATTCTACTATTTCACCAATCTCATGACGTCTGCCACGTGAATCTGCCATTAATGCGAGAGCTCTCTTCCTCAACTGCTCTACCGAAAGTACATTTGCCACTTGACATCTCATTAAATCATGCCACTTTTGGCCACTGCCACAAGCTATCTCACAAAGTCATCCTGTAACCTATCAACTCTCATGTGATAATGTGTGGATAAGTCGGTGACTTGCTTCTGTCACATCGCCCCTTTGGGGGGACACAAGTTCCCATGAAGGTCTTACTTCATCTGGATATGAACATATTACCTTCCACACTGAGACGACCGACGCTCTTCCACACTGTGCTAACATATTGGGTCAGTTATTCTTTCAGAATCTTATGCTAGGCCGGTCCTGACCACCTCGGGTCGATTTTCACATTTGTTCAAGTGTTGCTGTGATACTTTAGTTCTTCCCTCGGGTTGACTTTCTGCACCTCGAGCACGGGCCTTTCTGTCTGACCTCATCCTTTGCAAGGACTTCGGACCGCTCGTAAAGTGCAAACTCCATCTTACCCTTCCTCGAGATTCTAATTTCTTGGGGGGCTGAAAACCACCATCAATAATTTATTTTTTCTATTTAAAAGTTTATAAATAAAATCACAAGGGGTGTGACTTGGTGGTGTAGGGTTCATGATCTCACCTTTAGGTTATGTTTCGAATCCGGAGAGTGCGTTTCTTGTAAGAGTCTGTGACAGTCGGAGATTTTATCTGCTCCGCTTAAGCCCGAAAGTGATGATTTGACGGTGAAATTTCCAACAATTCCAAAAAATTAAAAAAAAAATCACATTTTAAGAACTCGATTAAAACTCTTGACAATCGAGGTTGCCCTGCAATCCATATGCATATTTTGTCATTGCGTGCAACGCATGGGATAGGCAAGATGAGTGTGACACTTTCAGCTTTAGCTTATTATTGACTGTAATAGGGGAAGAAGAAAGTAAAAATTAAAAAAAAGCAATATATGGGTATGTTTTCGTCCATCATTACCAGTAATCCAATCATCAATTGCTCCCCTTTTAATTACTTAAGGTCGTACAAGGCTAGGAGGACAAATTCTCTTTTACTCTTTATTCTGTTTTGTGGGCTTCATGTTTACTCTTTTGCTGTTTGGCTTTCAAGAAAGTTCAATTTCATTTTTCCCTTATATTGGCAGAATTACAATGTGTTAATTAATTATTATTTTTAATGTTATCAATTCTTTCAATGTTGACTTTTTGTTCGGAATGATTTAAGATGGTGTTTGATTTGAGGCCATATCTTTACTTCAGTAGGGGCCATGGGTATTTGCGACAGATTTAGATAAGAACCACACTGAACTCGTTTAGGTCAAAATAAAATCAAACCTATGATGACATTAAAGTATACGTGTCAAGTGACTTTGATTTTTTACTCGCTTTTCAATCATAAAATTTACTGAAAGATAATTCTAATGGGTTGCTTTCATGGTAAAGATCTTTGGTTTTGCGTGGTTTATTTCTTTTCGGATTTAAGATTTGAATCATTTTAGGTGGATTTCTTTGAGATTATGTCTCTTAATGTAAAAGGTCAGCGACTTTTTAACATATGGTTTTGGTCTTTTATCACAGTGGATTAATATCAAAATAATCCACCTCTAGTATGTCTTTATCATACGTTGTGTGATTATAAATTGATTTTTCACAGATGGTTTTGGTCATTTATCACATTGGATTAATATCAAAATAATATAAACAAAAACCCAAGCAGAAATTATTATAGTCCCACTTTCAGAAAAAGAGAGATGTAATCATCATGGAGGTCCCATTCATAATGGAGATCATCAACACCAAATTAAGATCAAGTTTTGGTCTTAAAGAAATAGAAGGATAATGAGAGCAATAAATAGTCCAGGTTACAGGCTATGGCACTTGTTGGAATGAGTAGTCTAATACTTTCTCTATTTGGTTTAGGAGTATGCCTCATAATTGAGAAATGACTTTAATTGAACAATGTGTATTTATTAAACCACCCATTAAGGATGCAGCCATGAACCACATTTAGCAAAACAACATATACACCCCTAAAATTTTACATAATGGCAAACACATTCATTTACTTTTGAAAATATACATATGCACCCCCAATATTTAATAAAATGACATATACGTCCTAAAACTTAAATAAAAATGACTTATTTTTAGAATTGAGAAGGGGACGATAAATGTAAATATTTTAATTTGACAACATAATTTATATTGTTAATTTTTTAGTTTTTGAATGAAACGTTGGGGGTGTATCTATCATTTTTTAAGAAAATTTAGGGTGTGTATGTCATTTTATTAAATTATAGGGGTACATATATTCATTTTTGAAACTAAAGAAGTGTGTTTGTCAATTATATAGAATTTTGGAGATATATATGTAATTTTTCCCTAAAAATATAATAAAATATCCTCAATCCATAAACAATATCAAGAGAAGGAAAATAAACAAAGCATTTTCATATTATATGAATCTTTGAATATTATTATACTTATCAGAAATTATTGTTTCATTAGGTATTTCATCAATTTGATGGCAAATGGTAAAGCAGATAGCAGAATTGTACTCCAGGATGCCCAGAAAAGAAGGTGACATAGGGTGACCCATCAGCCTAAAATGTGTATGTATAGGTAGTAACAGGTTCTGTGATGACACAAACAAAGGCCTATAAATGGAGACCCAGATGACAAATTTGGTCTCTCTCTCTCTGTCTCTTCTTTTTTGTAGACACACACCTAGGGGTGGCAAAACGAATCAACGAATCGAATTTGTATCGAATCCTAAACGAATCGAATCAATATGTGATAGATTCGTATTCGATTCGTTTATTAAACGAATCCTAATATCAGGATTCGTATTCGATTCGTTTATTAAACGAATCGAATACGAATATTCGTTTATTCGTTTAGTCATTATATTATTTAATAAAATAATTTACCGCACTTAATTTACATTAATTCTTCATAAATATATACATATGTAATATGTAATTAATATATATACCAAAAATACCTCACCAAATATCGAAAAATATTACTTTTTTATGGTAATTAACTATAATTTCTAGAATCTTAATTGAAAATTAACGAGAACTAGTAAATAAAAATAATAAAACGAATCCTAAACGAATAAACGAATTCATGAGCTTAAATTCGTATTCGATTCGTTTAATAAACGAATCGAATCGAATTGACTCATTTATTAAACGAATTCATTTTTTCAAACCCGTATTCGCTTTAAAGCGAATCGAATCGAACGAATAAACGAATCCTGACCCAAATTGCCACCCCTACACACACCACACCTGAAGAGAAGTTTGTGTCAGTCTCCTCTTTATTTATATAATACAAAGACCAGTAAGATCCAGATGGCCAGTGGTTAAGAGGATGTAAATTTGTAATTTGAATTTTTTTAATCTTATTATATTATTCTTTTATATAAATATCATTCTTTTTTATTAATAATATAACTTCGGTTGGTAAGAGAACATTCTGGCACCCTCTAAAAACTATTTAAAGGAAAATGTTAAACTTAGTTATTGGATCAATTCTAAGGTATATTTACTGTTGCAATAAATAAAGTGGGATCAAGTTTCTTTAATGAAATCAAGTTAAGGGTCATCAGTAAAATAGTCAACTGGGAGAGCAAGCTATTCTCAGGTGGAGGAAAAGAAATGTTGATCAAAGCTGTAACTCAAGCTGTTCCAGCTTACGTAATGAGTGTCATAATCCACCTCTTCACTTGTGTTGTTTAATCGGCTGTGTAGTAGGGTTGGTATTTTGATCCGTTCTGTCTTAACTGGATGACGGGATTCGGAATAAATTTTAAAAACGGGACAGGATTGGGATGTGAAAATTTTGAATGGAGATGTGATTTTTTTGGGATGAGACGAGATTTTTTATAAAATGAGATAAGATTAAGATATATTTTTATCCTGTTTTATATAATCGGAACGGTTGTCCAGCCAGTTGCCAACTCTACTGTGTAGTGTGCGATGCATTCTTTGGTAGTACGACGCTGGACGAGGATTCCAATCTTTTAATGGGCTTAGTTTTTAAATAGAACAGGCCTGATATAGAATTTGGAAGGTAGTAGTCATACAAATATTGATATTGGTACAGAATCATAAATAATTCGCAAGATAAGGTAAGATAGTTTTATATCTTTATAATGATTGGGCTTCATGAAAATAAGGCCTAGAATTATTTATCCAAATGAAACTGAAGGTTCAAAGAAGCTTAAGACTATCAGCCGAAGACTCAATTTTGTATGTTCTTTTCAGTAGGCTTATATATGTTAGGTTTTAACATTTATAATTCAAGCAAATTAATAAAAAGACAAACATACAATACATAAATCAAACATAAATTCAAACACTTAGAAAAACTTGTGAATTATTTTGTAGAAGATGATCTCAAAATCAAGACGAGAACTTTATCTTTAAGAACTTATTAACCCCGTCTCGATACTCTTACGAGTCTCTTGGATAATGTTCTCACATGATATTTGGTTGCTTCTTGTAAAAGAGCGACTCATTTCTTCAAGAACAATAAATTTGAAAATGGTGGAAACTATCTAAACTTAAACTTTCTCCTTTATGCCTAAAAACTTATGAAAGAATTGAATGAGAACTCAATGTCCATATTTATAAACATGGAAAGTTGCCTTTGGAAATGCACATTTGGGGTTAATGATGTAATCATTTAAAGAGTTATAACTCTTCAATGCACTCTTTAAACTCTAAAGATTATATCTTTTTACTCTAAGGGACATATCCCTTCAACCCTATAAATACACATATTATTTAGAAAATCTCTTACAATCCTCCACAATTTTCTATATAACAATATAGACACTAAAGAGAATTTCCTTGAAATAAAACTGCATCGGAATAGGTAATTTTCGCCTTAAATATTTTCTAGTAAATGACTATCAGATTTACTTGGCAGACCAATGATTATAGTCTTGAACTATTTCGTCGTTGGTATAAAACAAGACAATAGCCATCACACAGCTTCACTTCGACCATTTCCCGTTCTACGGTTGTGTTCAATCCAGCCATAAACATTGGTCATGGCTTCATCAAGTACTTTATGAAATCCAGCCTTTAAAGTCTCATGGAAGCGACATCACTTCTTACTTGAAACAGATGATCTACTATATAAGGTATTTTGTCTTTACCCCTATTAGGACTCTTTTCCTAATATAGTGATCATTAAAAGCTTTCGGTTATCCTAACATTGACAGACAGCACTCTGCATCATTATAGGAACGGGAAAAAGTGTAAAATCTCTACAGTGTTTGGTTTGAATTGCACAAAGTTTCAGTTGTCCCTTTTGAGCTTAGATCTTGGGATCTTCAATCAGCTAGGTTGGGTTTTCACATTGACAATTTTTAATTTATAGGCTTCCAGCCCATTCCCATTGATGACTAATCAGCTTGCTCTTGAGGTAAACCTTTAGTAAGTGGATATGTTAGGTTTTCCTTCGATTTAACATAATCTATTGAAATTATGACACTTAAGAGTAGTTTACTTATGGTATTGTGTCTTCAACGAATATGTTGAAACTTATCATTATACATTGTATTTCGCTTCTTTTACAGCTTTGTCTAATGCTATGAACTCAGACTCCATAGAAGAGCGAGCAATACACATTTTTCTCAAGGATTTTCATGATACGGCTGCCCCCCTTAGCGTGAAAATAAATCCACTTGTAGAATTAGAATCTGATGTATCAGATATCTAGTTAGCATCGCTGTATCCTTATAGAACAACATGATATCTTGTATAATATAGACCGTATTTTGAAGTTTCTCTTAGATACCTCAAAACTCTTACCGATAGTCTTCCAATGGTTATGTCCTTGATTACTCGTATATCTATTAAGCATGTTCACTACTTGAGCAATATTTGACGCGGAACTCACTTGGATGATTAGGCCAAGCAAACCCCTCGCAACGGATAGAACCCCAAGCACCGCGAATTTGATTTTGTAGGAACAAAATCCTTCCAAGGCCGCAAAGAAAACCCACAAAGAACTTATCTTTGAGAACCCTTAAGATGATTCCTTGTAGTGTTCTGCTAGCACAGAGACGCTACCAATGTTGCCACGCCTTAGATAAATGTGTGGTTGTATTTTGACATTTTCACTTGGATGATTACATATAAGGCATAAAATGGCCAAATTCTTCAAAAATATCATATCTTCAAAATCGGCTATTGCGCATCTTCCGGAATGACTTGGGCCACGTAAAATAACTTTGGACCCACTCAATTGAAGCCCTCTTATGACGCCAATATGCCCTGGATTTTTCTGTCACACTCGACCATGGCGTTCTGTGCTAGTCCCGCCATTGCGTCTCTGATCTTTTTAGCTTTCTGGCGTGTCATTGGCCTGTTGGCACTTGCAAAGGCTCTACCATATGATTCGTGTCATTCCCTCCCTCTTGAAAAGGATTCGACCTCGAATCTGTACCTGCATCAAAAAGTGTTAAGTCAGAAACATTAAATGTACACATATTATACTCACCTTGTAAATCGAGCTTGTACGCATTATCGTTGATCTGTTCCAATACTTGAAATGGACCATCCCATCTTGGTTGTAGCTTGGATTTATGTTGTTCATGAAATCGCTTCTTGCGTATGTGTACCCAAACCCAATCTCCAGGCTGAAATACCACACATTTTCTGTTGGGGTTGGTGCTCAGAGCGCCAATTCCCGGTTGTATTTCTGTTGAATAATTCTGTAAAACATTATTATTATGAATAATATATGCAGTTCTCTATATATAATCTATCTTTCTATATGGTAAAGACGTAATAACCCTAGAATGATTAGTCATGATACAGTTGCAAAAGCGTCGCAACGGACATTGAGATGTATCATGACGTTGTCATTCTCAGACTGTTCCTGGTCAAGGTTTACACTACTTGGTCAGTATAGTAAACCCGTTGAGACCGGTACATGTCGTATACTGGAATATATGATTCCAATGGTTTCTCAATGAACCATAAGTCTTGGAGACTAGTATAGACGTGTAGGTGTTTATAGCGGATAAACACTGAACGACTCACCGAAGATTCTTAATGGATGGTACACCAGCGTCAATAAGAATCTTCTTGGGTTGAGTAACACTTGTGATTCTTAGACTTGAGATGCCATTGTGGGCACATGAGACATCTTCTACACTTAGACGGCAGTCACGTCACCGAACTATTTAGATCAGACCTCCGCCTGTTCCTTGGGTGTAGATAGATCCTCAGGGTGTCCTATGTGTATCAAGATAGGATCCGTCAGTTCTATGTATCAGAGCATAGGTAGTCCATATGATTAGCAATCAGATAAAACCATGGGCCCGTGGTAAAGTTTAGAAGTTAGTTCTAAACATTCTTTTGAGATTGCTAATAGAATAGTCGACTGGATAATCCCGATAGAGATTTGACGTTAATATCTATATCTCTGGGATTTATCCGGATACCTGTGACGGAGGAATTATACATTTTCCATTACCTCGACCTGTATGATTCAGCGAGATTATCCGTGATCGTCATAATCTACGGGTGGATAGATTATGGACACGAAATTTGATTTCGTGACGGATATACCTGAATCTAGAGAGTCTCAATAATGAAACATACTCGTAGAGCACTAGAGCAACATTAATAAATAATATTGATTATTTATAAAGTCGTTTAAAGGTTAAACGCAAGATACGTGCTAAAGGGACTAGATAGTCATTTGCCCAATTATTGTGTATTTACATTTAATACTTGATTAATTTAAATACACATTAATTAATAGTCAAAATGAGTTATTTGACTTATATCCTAAATGAATATATGTTTTTAATATTTAATGTAAATATTATACATATATTTAATATATTTGTATTTGATTAATTAATTAATTAATTAATTGTTAAATGATTAAATTAATTAAAATATAATATCTTACATTAGGATATTTAAGTAAATGATGAT
The DNA here is from genome assembly GCA_019454045.1 of Zanthoxylum bungeanum. Lineage (NCBI taxonomy): Eukaryota > Viridiplantae > Streptophyta > Magnoliopsida > Sapindales > Rutaceae > Zanthoxylum > Zanthoxylum bungeanum. The sequence goes on from SKCR01023654.1 coordinate 82,985, forward strand.
TAGTTGCCTTTGTTGACTTAAATAAATATCTAATAAAGTTGTATTAAGATATTTATGCAAGTTGATAACATGTTTTTTGAAATGAAATTGAAATGAAAATAATTTGGTAAATGCTTGTGATTTTCGACCAAGGGCAATTATTACAAGTATATATTGTTTTCATTTCATCTTCATTTGGTTAACCTAATACACTTTTCATAAAACTCCATTGAAAGAAACCAAGGAAACAAGTGAAAGAGAAAAGGAAAACCAAAAGAAAAGCTTGGATATTGTAAGTTTTTCAAACTTACTATTAGAAAGAAAATTGTTCCTTACGATCTAGGCAACATCTTGTGATGTTCTTAAGTTATTCTTTTCTTTATTTCTTGTGTTTTGATGATGGAATTTTTATTGAAAGTGTTGAGCATGTATTGTGAAGGAAGGTTGTGACTATTGTAGTTGTAAGCTTTCTTTTAAGGTTTTTGGAAACCATGTTGCTAATCTAGAGTTATTGACCCACTCTTAAATGACCTAGATTTTATCTTGAGTTGTTTCATTGTGTTGAGACTTGGATTGGATGGAAGAATGATGATTGAAGTAATTGATTTAATGTATTTGGTCTAATTTGTCCAATTTGTGGAAATTGAAAAATTAGGGTTCATGACCAATTCCAAATTTGGGGGTTTCATATATGTTGTATATTTGTGTGTGTGTATGATGCATATAAAGTTTCATATTCATTGGATTGCATCTTGATGTGTTTTGATGCATGAAATCACAAAGTGCACAATTGTGCCTTGGAGGGGCTCTCGGCTTTGGTAAAGAAATTTGGGGATTTTGTGCTTTTGGTGTTTTGATGTTTTGAACATCATAAGTTCATCTTAGAAATGATTTAGAATCATTCAAAATTGATTTGATCAATTTCGGACTAAAATGGACAAAAATACAAAGTAAGGGTATTTCGGTAAATTCACTTAAATATGATTTATTGAATTTATTTTCATAATTTGATTATTGTAATGTTAAATAAATATGTTTATTTAATTAATCCGAGAAAAAGTTTTGAAATCTAAAAAACGGATTTTCCGCTTCCGCTGCGCTACCGGATTCACCCCCTAAAAACCCCTACAAAATGGTATCAGAGCGAGTCTGATTCTAGGCCACCTAATATGATTAGCCTTCATTGAATCAATGTTTAATCATGTTTTCTTGACTTTATGCATGCTAATTAGGATCTAAACTGGTTAGATTTAGGGTGTATGACACTTAACGGAAAATCCCTAATTAATAAGGTTTGAATGTAATTATGTATTTGATGCATGTTATATGGTCCGTCTTGTCAATACGGTTTATGAATACTTCTTTGTGACTACATCTGAGACCGTGCCTCTGCTGTGAGGTGTAGCCGATAAAGATTTATTTATACCGGATTATATCAGATACTAGGTAAATTCAAGTAAAAGCGGAATTCTGAACGTGCCCTAGCTGTCAGGATTACGTAAGTAACTTGAGTTTATCATTGACGAGTTTAACCTAGGTACGTCTCCTTGTGGGCCTGCCTTCGCAGCGACAACGAGAAACGGCCAGGACCGGATACTTAGGAGTCATTAGTGAATGATTGACAAATGAGTTGTCTACCTGATGAATATACGTAGGCGAGACCGTGCCTCTGCTGTGAGCCGAAATATATTCACGGGATCCACTTTTCACTATTAGTATTTAATTTAATTATTAAATATTGTATTCTGTTTTGGGATTACAGTATTGCATGATTTAGTGGGAGGGGCATATTAGATTAAAAATCCATGATCTAGTTTATGCTTTTGATATTATATGAAACTGCTTATTTCTGCTAACCGTTTTTCGTGATCTATATGATAGATTGGCGATGGTGGCACAATCCACAAATCAGTTTGCACGTATGCTTGATGCGAACAAACTGAAAGGCACTGAGAACTTTGCAGACTGGGAATTGGATTTGAGGATTGTCCTCGATTCCGAAAAGCTGGGTTATGTTCTTGAGGGTCCGTTGCCCCTTGCAGTGGGTGCGGATGCTTCGGAGGAGGAACACCAAGTTTTGAAACTTGGAAGGATGATGATTTAAGGGTTAAATCATACATCCTTAGTTCACTGTCTCCGAAACTCAAGCAACATTACTATGATATGCTAGATTCCTATAGTATGATGACGCGATTGAGACAATCGTTTGAGAACCAAGAATAAGTGATTTTTCACAAAGTCGCCATGGAACTGTTCCATGCGCGTCTGGATGAAGGGCAAAGTGTTAGCCCACATGTTCTTCAGATGATCGATTTGATCGATCAATTGAGGCAACATAATCTCATCTTGAATGACATTATCGGTAGGAGTGTCATTCTTGGTTCACTACCAGCTTCATTTCGCCAGTTCGTGATGTACTTCAACATGCACGGGACTGTCTGTACCTACCAGGAGCTACATAGGATGTTGCTCACGGCAGAAGAGGACCTTAAGAAGGGAGTACCGACTCGCCCTCCTAGAACTACTTCTCTTTCGGCTTCTTCCCAAGGATGGTCCAAGGGAAAGAACAAGATAGGCAATAAGAAGAAGAAGGCTTTTGGTCCTCAACAACAGACAAAGATTGCAAAGCCCAAAAGGGCTTCTGAAGACAAATGCCACCACTGCAGCAAAGTCGGGCATTGGAAAAGGAAATGTCCTGATTACATCGCCCAGCTGAGGAGAAACAGAGCATCTACATCAGGTACTTTTATTTTTCCAGTTATTGATTTATCTTTGGATTGTGAAGCCGTTACATCCAACTGGATTTTAGATTCTGCTTGTCCCATTCACATTTTCAATTCGTTGCAGGTGCTGAAGGAAAGTATGAGGCTGAAGCCCGGGGAGATGCAGTTGCGGTTCAGGAGTGGAGACTCTTTGGATGCAGTTGCAGTGGGAGTATGCGAGATCTCATTGCCGAATGGGACACTTTTGTTAAATGAATGCCATTTTGTACCTGGATGTGTAGCTAATATTATATCACTTTTTGTATTGGATACATAAGGCTTTTGTATTAATATTAAGAATAGTTCTTTATATTTATATGATAGTAATAATATTCAGATCCTTTGTTGTCCAAACCAGCATGGTCATTATACATTGCAAACTTCAAAAGATATATTAAGTACTGGAGTTAATAAACGTAGTTTACCTGTAATTAATAATACTGAACTTTGGCATATAAGACTTGGTCACATTGGCGTCAAACGCCTTACCCAATTGGTTAGGAATGGTTTGATATCAGATCTTACCATTGAATCCTATCCAACTTGTGAATCCTGTATTCAGGGTAAGATGACCAAAGCCTCATTTTCTGGTGTTGGACACCGCGCCACTAACTTACTGGAACTCGTACATTCTGATGTATGTGGTCCACTAAATCAAACTGCTCACAGCGGTTATTCGTACTTCGTTACCTTTACCGATGATTTGTCACGGTACGGTTATGTGTATTTGATGCGACATAAATCGGAAACCTTTGAAAAGTTCAAAGAGTTCCGAAATGAAGTAGAAAAATAAACTGGTAAATATATTAAATGCCTTCGATCAGATCGAGGCGGCGAATATATGAGTGGTGAGTTCATGGATTATATGAAGGAGAATGAGATTCTCGCTCAATATACTCCTCCAGGTACACCACATCACAATGGTGTATCTGAAGGAGAAATCGGACTTTATTGGATATGGTCCGATCGATGTTAAGTTTCACAGATTTGCCCTATTACTTATGGGGTTACTCTCTCTTAACAGCCGCATATCTTTTGAATAAGATTCCTTCAAAAGCTGTTCCTACGACACCGTATGAGATATGGTTCGGTAGGAGACCAAATCTTAATTATATTAAGGTTTGGGGTTGTCCTGCCTATGTCAGGGTGACTCAGCAAGATAAGCTTTCGCCTCGAGGGCAAAAGTTTAGGTTTGTTGGATATCCTTCGAATACGAGGGGATATCGGTTCTATGATACCGAGCATCGAAATGTGTTCGTAGCTCGCTTCGCAAAATTTCTAGAAGTAGAATTTTGTCAGAAGGTGGTAATCATAGACAGGTTGAGCTTGATGAAGTCCAACCTGAAAACAACGAACCAACGGAGGAACCTGAAGTTCAAGTAGATGAATGACCTTCAACACACACACTCCGTAGGTCGGAAAGGGTATCTAGACCTCCTGAACGCTTGTATTTGATACAAGAAAAGAGTCTGGATGTTCTCTTAGTTGAAGAGACAGATCATTTCACCTATAGAGAATCGATGTTGGACATCGACTCCGTGAAATGGCAAAGTGCCATGAAATCCGAGATAGACTCAATGCATGAAAATCAAGTTTGGGACTTGATTCCGCTTCCCGAAGGAATTGTTCCTATCGGTTGTAAATGGGTTTACAAGAGGAAACGCGGGCCTGAAGGTAAGGTTGAAACTTACAAGGCCCGACTGGTAGCAAAAGGTTACACGCAGCGACCTGGCGTCGACTACGATGAAACTTTTTCACCAGTTGCAATGCTTAAGTCTATTCGGATTTTGCTTTCTATAGCTGTGTATCATGATTACGAGATTTGGCAAATGGATGTCAAAACGGCTTTTCTAAATGGATTTCTTGATGAAGAAATCTATATGGAACAGCCGGAAGGTTTGCGTCCAGCGAAAACTCGGGCATGGTGTGTAAGCTTAAGAAATCCATTTATGGACTTAAACAAGCTTCACGAAGTCGTTTAAAGGTTAAACGCAAGATACGTGCTAAAGGGACTAGATAGTCATTTGCCTAATTATTGTGTATTTACATTTAATACTTGATTAATTTAAATACACATTAATTAATAGTCAAAATGAGTTATTTGACTTATATCCTAAATGAATATATGTTTTTAATATTTAATGTAAATATTATACATATATTTAATACATTTGTATTTGATTAATAATTAATTAATTAATTGTTAAATGATTAAATTAATTAAAATATAAATATCTTACATTAGGATATATTAAGTAAATGATGATTAGTTGCCTTTGTTGACTTAAATAAATATCTAATAAAGTTGTATTAAGATATTTATGCAAGTTGATAACATGTTTTTTGAAATGAAATTGAAATGAAAATAATTTGGTAAATGCTTGTGATTTTCGGCCAAGGGCAAATTATTACAAGTATATATTGTTTTCATTCATCTTCATTTGGTTAACCTAATACACTTTTCATAAAACTCCATTGAAAGAAACCAAGGAAACAAGTGAAGGAGAAAAGGAAAAACCAAAAGAAAAGCTTGGATTTGTATTGTTTTTTCAAACTTACTATTAGAAAGAAAATTGTTCCTTAGGATTTAGGCAACATCTTGTGATGTTCTTAAGTTATTCTTTTCTTTATTTCTTGTGTTTTGATGATGGAAATTTTTATTGAAAGTGTTGAGCATGTATTGTGAAGGAAGGTTGTGACTATTGTAGTTGTAAGCTTTCTTTTAAGGTTTTTGGAAACCATGTTGCTAATCTAGAGTTATTGACCCACTCTTAAATGACCTAGATTTGATCTTGAGTTGTTTCATTGTGTTGAGACTTGGATTGGATAGAAGAATGATGATTGAAGTAATTGATTTAATGTATTTGGTCTAATTTGTCCAATTTGTGGAAATTGAAAAATTAAGGTTCATGACCAATTCCAAATTTGGGGGTTTTCATATATGTTGTATATTTGTGTGTGTGTATGATGCATATAAAGTTTCATATTCATTGGATTGCATCTTGATGTGTTTTGATGCATGAAATCACAAAGTGCACAATTGTGCTCCTTGGAGGGGCTCTCGGCTTTGGTAAAGAAATTTGGGGATTTTGGTGCTTTTGGTGTTTTGATGTTTTGAACATCATAAGTTCATCTTAGAAATGATTTAGAATCATTCAAAATTGATTTGATCAATTTCGGACTAAAATGGACAAAAATACAAAGTAAGGGTATTTCGGTAAATTCACTTAAATATGATTTATTGAATTTATTTTCATAATTTGATTATTGGAATGTTAAATAAATATGTTTATTTAATTAATCCGAGAAAAAGTTTTGAAATCTGATAAATGAATTTTCACCGCTTCCGCTGCGCTACCGGATTCACCCCCTAAAAACCCCTACATTTTCTTCCCTTATTGGCATGAGAAGCATATTACTCATTCTTTCTCTATATGTGCTCTATTATTTTCTCATGTATGTGTTTCACCAAATCAGCTTTTCTTTTACCATCTAACCATGTATGCTCATCAACAGGTAAAGGTAAGAGATCTAATGGAGTTAGTGGTTGAAAACCATAAATAATTTGAAATGGTGAATAAGATGTGGAAGAATGAATGCTACAGTTATATACAAATTCAATAAAAGGCAAACAATCCTCCCAAATTTTTAAGTTCTTAGTGATAGTCGTACGCAATAACTGAGTCAAAGTCCTATTAACCATATTGGTTTGTCCATCAGTTTGGGGGTGACAAGTAGTAGAATACAAAAATTTAGTTCCCAACTTACCCCATAAAATTTTCCAAAATTGACTAAGGAATTTAACATCACGATCTGAAACTATACTCCATGGAATTCCATGGAGCCGTATTACTTCTCTAAAGAATAAGTCAGCCATGTTAGTGGCATCATCTGTCTTATGACATGCTATAAAGTGTTCCATCTTACTGAACCTATCAACCACTATAAAAACGGAATCTCTACCCCGCCTAGTCTTAGGTAAACCCAATATAAAGTCCATTGATACATCTACCCATGGCTCGCTATGTACAGGCAATGGTGTATACAAACCATGATGCATAACCTTAGATTTATCATTTTTACAAGTTAAGCATTTATCACACAAACGCTCAATATCTCTCTGCATTTTAGGCCAATAAAAATATTCATTTAATACTCTTAAGGTCTTGGGAATGTCAAAGTGCCCCATTATACCTCCCTCATACGCTTCCCTAACTAACAATTCACGCATACTACAAACAGTAATGCATAATCTATTTTCCTTAAACATAAACCCATCATGTTGGTAGAATTTACTAAAGGTAGACTTTTCACATGCAGCATAGATAATACTAAAGTCAGTATCATTTTCATAAAGTTCTTTAATAAATTCAAACCCAATCATCCTTGCATTCAATGAAGTAAGTAAAGCATACCTTCACGATAGTGCATCGGCGACAATGTTTTCCTTACTTTGTTTGTAGCGGATTACATATGGAAATGTCTCAACAAACTCTAACCATCGTGTGTGCTGTTTGTTCAGCTTACATTGACCTTTCAAATGCTTCAATGACTTATGACTGTATGGATCACAAACTCTCGAGGCCATAGATAATGCTGTCAAGTCTCAAGGGCTCTCACTAGCGCATACAACTCCTTGTCGTATGTGGGGTATCTCAAAACTGCTCCGTTAAGCTTCCCACTAAAGTTGGCTATTGGTCGCTTTTCTTGTATAAGAACCGCTCCAATGCCTAATATAGATGTGTCACACTCAATCTCAAATGTCTTCTTAAAGTTGGGTAGCGCCAAAACTGGTGCACTGCACAACTTTATTTTAAGATCCTGTAATGCACGTTTATGCTCTTCTTCCTGTTTGAAGCCAACAGTTTTCTTCACTACTCCAGTCAGTGGTTCTGTAATAATACTGAAGTCTCTAACAAATCTACGGTAGAAGCTTACTAATCCATGGAAGCTTTTGACTTCGGTCACAGTTGTTGGTGTAGGTCAATCCTGAATTGCCTTTACCTTTTCCACATCAACTTCGATGACATCTGTACTTACAACAAAACCAAGGAAAACCATTCTATCCATACAAAAAGTGCACTTATCATTGTTAGCATACAATTTCTCACGCCTTAACATATCAAGAACATGCTTCAAATATGTAACTTGATCATCTATTGTTTTACTGTAAACTAAGATGTCATCAAAATAAACTACAAAAAACCTACCTATACATGCACGTATAACATAATTTATCAATCTCGTAAATGTGCTAGGTGCGTTTGTAAGACCAAATGGCGTAACTAACCATTCATACAAGCCATACTTGGTCTTAAATGCAGTTTTCCACTCATCTCACTCTCTCATGCGAATTTGATGGTATCCACTCTTTAAATCAATCTTACTAAAAATTTTAGAACCATGCAATTCATCTAACATGTCATCTAGTCTAGGAATATGGTGACGATACTTTACCGTTATATTATTGATCACTCGACAATCAACTCACATACACCATGTCTCATCTTTCTTAAGAACTAGAAGAACTGGTACCGCACATAGACTTATATTTTCTCTGACATATCATTTCTCCATCAACTCCCGCACTTGCCTCTAAAGTTCTTTTGTTTCCTCAGGATTGCTTCGGTAGGCTGGTATATTGGGAATGATTACGCCATATATGAAATCTATCTGGTGCTCAATATCTCTAATGGATGGGAGCCCACTAGGAATGTCCTTTGTCAGCACATCATTGAATTTCTGCAAAAGAGATAAAATGGATAAAGGAAACAAATGGTCAGTGTTAGCAATACAAACATGGTGATCCGTGTAGACCAGTAAAAGCATGGGCATGCCAGCCTTGTAAGCTCTCATTGATTCACCTTCACCAATGTAGACGCTCTTTTTCACTCGCCCTTTCGTTTCCCCCTTAGGTTCACTCACACACCTCTTAGTCTTAATTTTCTTACCAGGTTCGGTCACACTCCCCTCACGTGTTTTCTCCAAGGCTATGTTTGCACTCTCTTTCTCTCTATCTCTCTCAAGTTGCAACTTGAATTGATCTTCGTGGATTTGCCTCGGTGTAAGTGGGTATAAGGTAATGGGTTTTCCCTTATGCTGAAATGAATACTTATTCTTAAACCCATCATGTATAACATTTCTATCAAACTGCCACGGCCTTCCTAAAAGAATGTGTCCTGCATGCATGGGTATAACATCACACAAAACATCATCAGTATAAGGCCCAATGGTGAAGCTCAATAATACCTGCCTAGTCATCCGTACTTATCCACAGTCATTCAACCACTGAAATTTGTAAGGCTTGGGATGCTTCAAACAATCTAATCTCAACCTCTCAACTAAAGACGTACTTGTGACATTAGTACAACTGCCCCTGTCAATGATTATACTACACCCATTTCCATTCACACGGCATCTAGTATGGAATATTTTCTCCCTCTGCAGATCACTCACATCCTCACCAATTTGTGCACTCAAAGCACACTTCACAACTAAGGAAAAGTTATCTAGCGGGTATGCAGCTCCCTCTCTGTCACCAGTACCCTTTATCGCAGGCTCATCGTCCTCAACCTCAACCTCACATCCAATAGATTGTACCTCACCACTCTTCTTATCAATCACTAAGGTGCCCCTGTTGGGGCACTGTGAAGCATAATGTCTCATCCCCAAACACTTGAAACATTTGACGTCCTTAGTCTTGGGTGTTGTAACCTCGGGTTTCGGTCTAGCCTTGCTTGGTTCCGCATCCTCCTTTCTTTTGGCACTTAGTTCAGCCCTTGGCTTGTTAAAGCATCCATCTCGTTGATCATTAGGAACCCATTTCCCATTCCATACATAAGTCGTTTGAGTACCAAATCTGGATGTAGTCTTATTCTTGAGTTGCCTCTCTACCTTGATAGCCATATGAAAAACATATCCTACAAATCAACATAATAATGTAACTCCACCATGTTGGCAATCTCTCTATTCAAGCCCCTATAAACCGTGTCATAATAGCATCTGCATCCTCCACTACATTGCCCTGATCATGGCAACCTCCATCTCAGTATAATAATCCTAACACTTTTGACCCATTGATACAGATGTTGTAGTTTCTGATACAACTCTTTATAGTAATAGCTGGGTATGAATCGTTTCCTCATGAGATCTCGAAGTTCTTCCCATGTCTGAACTGGTCTGTTAGTGACAATCTGATCCCACCAAATCATCGCATGATCAGTGAATTTCATGGCTTCTAGATTGATCTTCTTCTCATCAGAGTAATGATGACAGTTGAAAATCAACTCGATTTTTTTCTCCCACTCCAAAAATGCTTCAGGATAATTCTTGCCCCGGAAGTTTGGTATCCTGGTCTCGATGCTACTCAAATCACCATCAATATCACCATGGCTACCATAAACCTTCTAGTCATAATCCTCACGTCTGTCATCAAATCCTCTATGTCTATCAAACCTCATATCTCTTCTTTCATGCCTCCGCTCTTGCCTATGATTCATGGGCCTATACCTTTACTCCTCCTCAATAGAGTTCTCCAAATAATCAAACCCATCAGGATTATTCTCGGCCTCCTCTTCCACTACTGGTACTCGAGGTGGTGGAACTTACCGCGGTGGCACAACTTGTGGTGGTATCCGTGGAATACTGTCTGTCTGTATACTATCAACACTCTTTGACAACATCTCCAAAGCAGTATTCATGTTCTCCATCATATCTGTAAACTTCCTATTTAAAGCCTCAAGCTTCTCATCCACCGTCAAACTAGTACCTGTCATCTCAAAGCTTCAACAAATAGATTAGAGGTAACAAATATGTGAAAATAATTATATTACCTCACAATATCACACGCTCACGTGTTTGCACTCAATTATGTATCACTCCACTCCAATCATGTTTGCATTCAATATAATGTGAATATGACTTACCATAGAAGTTCACAACAATGTGTAATCTTCATGCTAGCATAAACAACAAGAAACCAATATAGGGCAAACAGAGTAATGCGAGTAAGAATTAGCAAATACGTAGACTCAATTCAAAGAAAATCTAAAGCTAGAATGCTTGGAATAAGGCAATCAAAAACTAGGACAATAGGCAAACAAGCATGCAAACAATCCCGGACGTATGCAAATTGGGATGAAAATTTGGTGCCTCAATAGAAATTTTGTTGAATAACCCTTCACGGACACCCAATTGATGTTATGGAACCAACCAATTTCAACCAAAATTTAGAACTTTTTTTATTTTTTTTTTTTTTTTGCTTTCCAAGTTACTTGAGCTCTTAAAAAAATTCTAATTGTTGACCGGTTTGGGGTTCGGTATGGGACCAGTATGGTTACATCCCGGTTCCAGTAGCTATGTTTTACTCACAGGTTCACCGGGAGACTGGCATGTAAGTCGGTATGAACTAGCCCGGTTTCAGGAACTATATTTTGGGATAAGTTAACTGGTATGTAGTCCGGTATGAGACCGATATGAAACTAACCCGGTTCCAGTAGCTATGTAATGTAGGGGTTTTAGGGGCTAAATCCGGTAACGCAGCGGAAACGGTGGAAAATCAAATTTTCCGATTTCAAAACTTTTTCTCGGATTAATTAAATAAACATATTTATTTAATTATCCAATAATCAAATTATGAAATAAAATTCAATAAATCATATTTAATTGAATTTACCGAATTGCCCTTACACTTGGTATTTGTGTTCATTTTAGTCCGAAATTGATCAAATCAATTTTGAATGATTCTAATCATTTCTAAGATGAACTTAGCATGTTCAAAACATCAAAACACCAAAAGCAACAAAATCCCCAAATTTTGTTCATTTGGCCGAGAGCCTCCAAGGGGGGATTGTGCATCTTCAATTTCATGCTTCAAAACACATCAAGATGTATCCAATCAACATGAAACTTTATATGCATCATTTACACATCCTTACACAACATAAATGAAAAGCCCCAAATTTGGACATGGTCTTAAACCCAAATTTTTCAATTTCTTCAAATTGGACAAATTAGACCAAATTGGTTAAATCAATTACTTCAATCATCATTCTTCCATCCAACCAAAGTCTCAACACAATGAAACAACTCAAGATCAAATCTAGGTCATTTAAAAGTGAGTCAACAACTCTAGATTAGCAACAAAGTTTCCAAAACCACAAAAGAATACTTATAACTACACTAGTCACAAGTTTCCTCCATTATACATGCTCAACACATTCACCAAACATTTATCCATCAAAAACACAAGGAATAAAGAATAGAAAAACTCAAGAACATCACAAGATGTTGCCCACAACAAGAGGAACAAATTACTCTCTAATGGAAGGTTAGAAATACTTACTATTTTCCAAGCTTTTCCTTTATTTTATTTTATTTTCTCTCTACCTTTCTTTGTCTTCTTTAATGGAGTTTAGGTTAGAAAGTGTATTAGGTTAATTTCAAATGAAATGAAAAACAATATATACTTGTATCATAATAGCCTTGGCGATTTGGCCAAGCAAATACAACAAATTAATTTCAATTTCATTTGCAATTTCATTTAATCAACTTGTTAAAATATCTAATAAACACTTTTAAAGATATTTTAATTAAGTCAACAAAGGCAACTAAGCCTTAAAAACAAATATCTAAATCTTAAGATATTTATATTTTAATTAATTTAATCATTTAACAATTAATTAATTAAATACAAATATATTAAATATATGTATTATATTTACATTAAATATTAAATACATATATACATTTATGATATTAGTCAAATATCTCAATTTGACTATTAATTAATGTGTATTTAAATTAATCAAGTATTAAATGTAAATACACAATAATTATGGAAAGGACTATCGGGTCCCTAAGCATGTATTTTTGCGTTTAACCTTTAAACGACTTTATAAATAATCAACATTATTTATAAGTGTTGCTCTAGTGCTCTACGAGTATATTTCATTATTGAGACTCTCTAGATTCAGGTATATCCGTCACGAAATCCAATTTTGTGTCCATAATTTATCCACCCGTAAATTATGACGATCACAGATAATCTCGCTGAATCATACAGGTCGAGGTCATGGCAATGTATAATTCCTCTGTCACATGTATCCGGATAAATCAGAGATATAGATGTAAACGTCAAATCTCTATAAGGATTGTCCAGTCGACTATTCTATTAGCAATCTCTAAAAGAATGTTTAGAACTAGCTTCTAAACTTTACCACGGGCCCCTGGTTTATCTGATTGCTAATCATATGGACTACCTATGCTCTGGTACACAGAACTGACGGATCCTATCTTGATACACATAGGACACCCTGAGGATCTATCTACACCCAACGAACAGGCGGAGGTCTGATCTAAATAGATCGGTGACGTGACTGCCATCTAAGTGTAGAGAAGATGTCTCATGTGCCCACAATGGCATCTCAAGTCTAAGAATCACAGTGCTACTTAACCCGAGAAGATTCTTATTGATGTTGGTGTACCATCCATTAAGAATCTTCGGTGAGTCGTTCAATGTTTATCCGCTATAAACACCCACACGTCTATACTAGTCTCCAAGACTAATGGTTCATTGAGAAACCATTGGAATCATATATTCCCGTATACGACATGTACTGGTCTCAACGGGTTTACTTTACTGACCAACTAGTGTAAATCTTGACCAGGAACTGTCTGAGAATGACAATGTCATGATACTATTCAATGTCAGTTGCGACGCTTTTGCAACAGTACCATGACTAATCATTCTAAGGTCATTACGTCTTTACCATATAAAAATACATTATATTATAGAAACTGCATATATTATTCATAATAATAATGTTTTACAAAGTATTCAAAAGAAATACAACCGGGAATTGGCATTCTGAGCACCAACCCCAACAAAATCTCCCACTTGCTCTAGTACCAATAACGATTGTATCTAATACCCATCGACTCCACGTGTTTATCAAACAACTTCGGAGGTATGGCCTTCGTCAGCGGTTTGCTACATTATCTTCACTCGGTACCTTGCACACGACAATATCCATTTACGCGACACAATCTCTCGAATGATGTGGTACTTGCGTTCCACATGCTTCGACTTCTGATGCGCCCTCGGTTCCTTTGCTTGCGCAATGGCTCCACTATTATCACAGTATAACAGAATCGCATTCTCGATACTTGGGACAACCCCCAATTCTGTGATAAAGTTCTTTATCCACATAGCCTCTTTTGCAGCTTCAGAAGCTGCAATATATTCCGCCTCAGTGGTGGAATCTGCTGTCGATCCCTGTTTGGAACTCTTCCAACAAATTGCACCTCTGTTAAGGGTAAATACGAATCCAGATGTAGACTTTCTATCATCGGGATCCGATTGGAAGTCAGAATCCGTATACCCGTTAACATGCAGTTCGTTTCCTCCATAAATTATTAACTTATCCTTAGTACCTTTAAGACACTTGAGGATATGTTTAATGGCCATCCAATGGTCATTACCTGGATTGGACTGATATTGACTAGTTACGCTAACAACGAACTGATATCAGGCCTCGTACACAACATGGCATACATTATGCTACCCAAAACCGAAGCATAAGTTGGTTAGACATTCTAACCTTCTCATCTTCTGTTTGTGGACTCATCTTCTTTGAAAGATGAATCTCCTGTCTGAACGGTATGTTTTGCTGTCTTACAGTTACCAAAACTATACCGTTCCAAGATCTTATCTATGTACGTTGATTGGGATAACCCAATCAGCCTCCTTTGTCTATCTCTATAGAGTTTTATCCCTAAAACATAGGAAGCTTCTCCCAGGTCCTTCATAGAGAAATTCTTACGGAGGTATGCTTTTACGCTTTGTAACATACCTAAATCATTCCCAATGATTAGGATGTCATCAACATATAGGACTAAAAATACGACCATGCTCCCACTGGCCTTCTGATACACACAGGATTCTTCCGAATTCTTGAGAAAACCAGACGATCTAATAATCTCGTCGAATCAAAGATTCCAACTTCGTGAAGCTTGTTTAAGTCCATAAATGGACTTCTTAAGCTTACACACCATGCCCGAGTTTTCGCTGGACGCAAAACCTTCCGGCTGTTCCATATAGATTTCTTCATCAAGAAATCCATTTAGAAAAGCCGTTTTGACATCCATTTGCCAAATCTCGTAGTCATGATACGCGCAGCTATAAAGCAAAATCCGAATAGACTTAAGCATTGCTACTGGCGAAAAAGTTTCATCGTACGCCGAGGTCGCTGCGTGTAACTTTTGCTACCAGTCGAGCCTTGTAAGTTTCAACCTTACCATCAGGCCCGCGCTTCCTCTTGTAACCTCATTTACAACCGATAGGAACAATTCTTCGGGAAGCGGAACCAAGTCCCAACTTGATTCTCATGCATTGAGTCTATCTCGGATTTCATGGCACTTTGCCATTTCACGGAGTCGATGTCTCTTCAACTAAGAGAACATCCAGACTCTTTTCATGTATCAAATACAAGCTTCAGGAGGTCTAGATACCATTTCCGACCTACAGAGGTGTGTGCGTTGAAGGTCCTTCATCTACTTGAACTTCAGGTTCCTCCGTTGGTTCGTTGTTTTCAGGTGGACTTCATCAAGCTCAACATGTCTATGATTACCACCTTCTGACAAAAACATCTAGAAATTTTGCGAAGCGAGCTACAAACACATTTCGATGCTCGGTATCAAGAACAGATATCCCTCGTATTCGAAGGATATCCGACAAACCTAAACTTTTGCCCTCGAGGCGAAAGCTTATCTTGCTGAGTCACCCTGACATAGGCAGGACAACCCCAAACCTTAATATAATTAAGATTTGGTCTCCTACCGAACCATATCTGATACGGAGTCTTAGGAACAGCTTTTGAAGGAATCTTGTTCAAAAAATGTGCAGCTGTTAAAAGAGAGTAGCCCCATAAATAATAGGGCAAATCTGTGAAACTCAATATTGATCGGACCATATCCAATAAAGTATGATTTCTCCTCTCAAACACTCCATTGTGCTGTGGAGTACCTGGAGGAGTATATTGAGCGAGAATCCCATTCTCCTTCATATAATCCATGAACTCACCACTCATATATTCGCCGCCTCGATCAGATCGAAGGCATTTAATATATGTCCAGTTTGTTTTTCTACTTCATTTCGGAACTCTTTGAACTTTTCAAAGGTTTCCGATTTTTGTCGCATCAATAGACATAACCGTACCGTGACAGATCATCGGTAAAGGTAACGAAATACGAATAACCACTGTGAGCAGTCTGACTTAGTGGACCACATACATCAGAATGTACGAGTTCCAGTAAGTTAGTGGCGCGGTGTCCAACACCAGAAAATGGGGTTTGGTCATCTTACCCGAATACAGGATTCACAAGTTTGATAGGATTCAATGGTAAGATCTGGTATCAAACCATTCCTAACCAATTGGGTAAGGCGTTTAACGCCAATGTGACCAAGCCGCATATGCCAAAGTTCAGTATCATTAATTACTGGTAAACTAGTTTATTAACTCCAGTATTTAAAATATCTTTTGAAGTTTGCAATGTATAATGACCATGCTGGTTTGGACAACTAAGGATCTGAATATTATTTCTATCATATAAATATAAAGAACTGCTCTTAATATTAATACAAAAGCCTTATGTATCCAATACAAAAAGTGATATAATTTATCTACACATCCTGGTACAAAATGGCATTCATTTAACAAAAGTGTCACATTCGGCAATGAGATCTCGCATACTCCCACGGCAACTGCATCCAAATAGTCTCCACTCCTGAATCGCAACTGCATCTCTCCGGGCTTCAGCCTCCTACTTTCCTTCAGCACCTGCAACGTATTGCAAATGTGAATGGGACAAGCAGAATCTAAAATCCAGTTGGATGTAACGGCTTCACAAGCCAAAGATAAATC
This sequence comes from Zanthoxylum bungeanum, assembly GCA_019454045.1. Lineage (NCBI taxonomy): Eukaryota > Viridiplantae > Streptophyta > Magnoliopsida > Sapindales > Rutaceae > Zanthoxylum > Zanthoxylum bungeanum. Next base: position 99,648 of record SKCR01023654.1, read on the forward strand.
AATAACTGGAAAAATAAATGTACCTGATGTAGATGCTCTATCTCTCCTCAGCTGGGCGATGTAATCAGGACAGTTCCTTTTCCAATGCCTGACTTTGCCGCAGTGGTGGCATTTGTCTTCAGAAACCCTCTTGAGCTTAGCAATCTTTGACTATGGTTGAGGACCAAAAGTCTTCTTCTTCTTCCCTTTCTTTTTCTTTCCTTTGACCAGGTCTGGGAAGAAGCAGAGAGAGAAGTAGTATCTTGGAGGGCGAGTCGGTACTCCCTTCTTAAGGTCATCTTCTGCGTGAGCAACATCCTATGTAGCTCTTGGTAGGTACAGACAGTCCCATTCATGTTGAAGTACATCACGAACTGGCGATATGAAGCTGAAAGTGAACCAAGAATGACACTTCTACCGAGAATGTCATTCAAGATGAGATTATGTTGCCTCAATTGATCGATCAAATCGATCATCTGAAGAACATGTGGGCTAACATCTTGCCCCTCATCCAGACGCGCATGGAACAGTTCCATTGACTGAAAATCACTACTTGTGAACAATCACTGTTCTTGGTTCTCAAACGAATGTCTCAATCGCGTCATCATACTATACGAATCTAGCATACCATAGTATTGTTTCTTGAGTTTCAGAGATAGTGAACTAATGATGTATGATTTAATCCTTAAATCATCATCCTTCCAAGTTTCAAAACTTGGTGTTCCTCCTCCGCAGCGTCCGCACCCACACGCAAGGGCAACGTTACCCTCAAGAACATATCCCAGCTTTTCGGAAGAGGACAATCCTCAAATCCAATTCCCAGTCAGCGAAGTTTTCTCAGCGCCTTTAAGTTTGTTCGCATCAAGCATATGGCAAACTAATTTGTGGATTGTGCCACCATCGCAAATCTATCATATAGATCACGAAAAACGGTTAGCAGAAATTAAGCAGTTTCATATAATATCAAAAGCATAAACTAGATCATGGATTTTTAATCTAAAAATGCCCCTCCCACTAAATCATGCAATAGTGTAATCCCCAAACAGAATACAAAGATTTAATAATTAAATTAAATACAAATAGTGAAAGGTGGATCCCGTGAATATAATTCGGCTCACAGCAGAGGCACGGTCTCGCCTACGTATATTCATCAGGTAGACAACTCATTTGTCAATCACTCAATAGTGACTCCTAAGTTTCCGATCCTGGCCGTTTCTCGTTGTCGCTGCGAAGGCAGGCCCACAATGAGACGTACCAAGGTTAAACTCGTCAATGATAAACTCAAGTTACTTACGTAATCCTGACAGCTAGGGCACGTTCAGAATTCTGCTTTCGCTTGAATTTATCTAGTATCTAATATACATCCGGTATAAATAAATCTCTATCGGCTACACCCTCACAGCAGAGGCACGGTCTCGGATGTAGTCACGGAGAAATATTCATAAACCGTATTGACAAGACGGACCATATAACATGCATCAAATACATAATTACATTTAAACCTGATTAATTAGGGATTTTCCGCTAAGTGTCATACACATAAATCTAACCAATTTAGATTCTAATAAGCATGTATAAAGTCAAGAAAACATGATTAAACATTGATTTAATTAAGGCTAATCATTTTAGGGGGCCTAGAATCAGACTCGCTCTGATACCATTTTGTAGGGGTTTTATGGGCTAAATCCGGTAAGCAGCGGAAACGGGTGGAAAATCAAATTTTTCGATTTCAAAAACTTTTCTCGAATCATTAAATAAACATATTTATTTAATTATCCAATAATCAAATTATGAAATAAAATTCAATAAATCATATTTAAGTGAATTTACCGAATTGCCCTTACACTTGGTATTTTGTTCATTTTAGTCCGAAATTGATCAAATCATTTTGAATGATTCTAAATCATTTCTAAGATGAACTTAGCATGTTCAAAACATCAAAACACCAAAAGCAACAAAATCCCCAAATTTTGTTCATTTGGCCGAGAGCCTCCAAGGGGGGGTTTGTGCATTTTTCAATTTCATGCTTCAAAACACATCAAGATGTAATCCAATCAACATGAAACTTTATATGCATCATATACACATCCTTATACACAACATAAATGAAAATCCCCAAATTTGGACAAGGTCTTAAACCCTAATTTTTCAATTTCTTCAAATTGGACAAATTAGACCAAATTGGTTAAATCAATTACTTCAATCATCATTCTTCCATCCAACCAAAGTCTAAACACAATGAAACAATTCAAGATCAAATATAGGTCATTTAAGAGTGAGTCAACAACTCTAGATTAGCAACAAAGTTTCCAAAACCACAAAAGAATACTTATAACTACACTAGTCACAAGCTTCCTCCATTATACATGCTCAACACTTTCACCAAATATTTATCCATAAAAAACACAAGGAATAAAGAATAGAAAAACTCAAGAACATCACAAGATATTGCCCACAACAAGAGGAACAAATTACTCTCTAATGGAAGGTTGGAAATACTTACTATTTTCCAAGCTTTTCCTTTATTTTATTTTCTTTTCTCTCTACCTTTCTTTGTCTTCTTTAATGGAGTTTAGGTTAGAAAGTGTATTAGGTTAATTTTCAAATGAAATGAAAAACATATACTTGTATCATAATAGCCTTGGCCGAATTTGGCCAAGCAAATACAACAAAATTAATTTCAATTTCATTTAATCAACTTGTAAAATATCTAATAAACACTTTAAGATATTTTAATTAAGTCAACAAAGGCAACTAAGCCTTAAAAACAAATATCTAAATCTTAAGATATTTTATTTTAATTAATTTAATCATTTAACAATTAATTAATTAATTAAATACAAATATATTAAATATATGTATTATATTTACATTAAATATTAAATACATATATACATTTATGATATTAGTCGAATATCTCAATTTGACTATTAATTAATGTGTATTTAAATTAATCAAGTATTAAATGTAAATACACAATAATTAAGGAAAGGACTAGGGTCCCTAAGCATGTATTTTTGCGTTTAACCTTTAAACGACTTTATAAATAATCAACATTATTTATAAGTGTTGCTCTAGTGCTCTACGAGTATATTTCATTATTGAGACTCTCTAGATTCAGGTATATCCGTCACGAAATCCAATTTCGTGTCCATAATTTATCCACCCGTAAATTATGACGATCACGGATAATCTCGCTGAATCATACAGGTCGAGGTCATGGCAAATGTATAATTCCTCCGTCACAGGTATCCGGATAAATCCAGAGATATAGATGTAAACGTCAAATCTCTATAAGGATTGTCCAGTCGACTATTCTATTAGCAATCTCTAAAAGAATGTTTAGAACTAGCTTCTAAACTTTACCACGAGCCCATGGTTTTATCTGATTGCTAATCATATGGACTACCTATGCTCTGGTACACAGAACTGACGGATCCTATCTTGATACACATAGGACACCCTGAGGATCTATCTACACCCAACGAACAGGCGGAGGTCTGATCTAAATACATCGGTGACGTGACTGCCATCTAAGTGTAGAAGATGTCTCATGTGCCCACAATGGCATCTCAAGTGTAAGAATCACAAGTGCTACTTAACCCGAGAAGATTCTTATTGACGTTGGTGTACCATCCATTAAGAATCTTCGGTGAGTCGTTCAGTGTTTATCCGCTATAAACACCCACACATCTATACTAGTCTCCAAGACTAATGGTTCATTGAGAAACCATTGGAATCATATATTCCAGTATACGACATGTACCGGTCTCAACGGGTTTACTTTACTGACCAAGTAGTGTAAACATTGACCAGGAACTGTTTGAGAATGACAACGTCATGATACTACTCAATGTCAGTTGCGACGCTTTTGCAATAGTACCATGACTAATCATTCTAAGGTCATTATGTCTTTACCATATAAAAAAATACATTATATTATAGAAACTGCATATATTATTCATAATAATAATGTTTTACAGAAGTATTCAAAAGAAATACAACCGGGAATTGGCGCTCTGAGCACCAACCCCAACATGTAATACTCACAGGTTGACTGGTATGGGACCGGTATGGTTGCTTGTCGGTTGCAGTAACTAAGTAATCCCAAGGTAGACCGGTATGAAGGCCGGTATGAAACTTGTCCGATTTCAGAAGTTGTGTCTAGTGTATTTTTACACTGGTATGTCGGTATAAGGCCGGTATGCCGGTCACATGCGATTCAAAAAAGGCAAAAATACTTAAGAAACACAAAACCAAGAATCAAGATGAACAAGTATCTTGATGACCAACAAACACAATAAATGATTCCTTGTAGTGTTCTGCTAGCACGGAGACGCCACCAAGGTTGTCACGCCTTAGATAAGTCGAAGCTGAAACAAATGAGATTCCCTCCCTTAAGCTTGAAATTCGGCCATAGCCATTTTTCTTTGAAGAAATTCGAAATTGGTAAGTTATCATTGAAGAAGACAAAGTTTACAATATATAGGATAAGACAAATTTACTAAAATGCCCTTAAAAAGTAAAAAGACCAAAAATGTCATAAAACTACCCAATAACTACATAAAGGTAAAGCCCTTAGTAGTAATTTCCTAATTAATATAAATATCTCTCACCAAGATCTTTATGCAAGTTGAAAAGAGATCAAAAATGAAAAGTCAACAAAAGTGGCATCATATCTAAAAAATACCTAATAGGTCTTTAACTAATTAACTTAGTTCTAATCCTATTTGACCCAAATGATCTAGCTAACTAAGTTACAAATAGCCTAACTAGAGTCAACATGTCAAACAAAAGGTCAAAATACAAGCTCATTTGGTCGAATTACATATAAGACATAAAATGGCCAAATTCTTCAAAAATGTCTTATCTTCAAAATCGGCTATTGCACGTCTTTTGGAATGACTTGGGCTATGTGAAATAGCTTTGGACCCACTCCATTGAAGCCCTCTTGTGACACCAATATGCCATGGGTTGTCTGTCACACTCGGCCATGACATTTTGTGCTAGTCCCGCCATTGCGTCTCTGATCTTGTTAGCTTTCTGGCGTGTGATTGGCCCTGTTGGCACTTGCAAAGGCTCTACCATATTGTTGGACGTGACATCTGATGTTCCTTGGATGGTTGGATTCGCGTCAATATTTGTTTGTGTGCAATTCGTGAGATACATCAGACTTCCGATTATTCTTGAATACTCTAATCGTGATACGCTCGAGTCAGTATTCTTTGACTGATGAAGAGTTAGGTCCATAAAAGTTCCAGCCACATTTAGATCTCATTTATTATATTTCTCAAGTATATTCTTAACATAATGAACTTGAAATAATATGTATCCTTCTGATGTTCTGAAAATTTTAAGTATCATTCGTATGCGCCCGACCACACAACTTTGAAGTCTGGATTTGAAATAGTACCATTTATCTCGGTTACCCAACCCGAGGAACGAAGATGGGATGATGATCGACCAGTTTAGGAGCAGCATGACGTCTTCCCTACCTGGAAAGGAGTGCATTTAGAAGACTAATGATGAAAGAGATAAAACAGTGGTCCACAGTGATCATAGGCTCTGCCAGCTTCCATAAGTCAGTGCAGTGGCAGAGCAATAGCTTCTATAGGCCGCCATAGGGCGTTGCAATGATATTAAAATAAGCGTATTTGATTGGTTGAGAAGATGTTGGAAACAATAACTAAGGATTGTAATAAAGATTCAGTGACATAAACCGACTCCAGTGTATATTGTATTGGAAAATTGAGTTTATCTATGGTATATAATCAATGATTAAAACCATGTGCTTTGTTTATAAAAATGGGATGTAATCCCAACCCTTAATCGGTGGTCCTCGACGATTTTTTTTTTTTTTTAAACAATTCATAGAACGTGCTCATGGTAGGGCCCATATTCCCTCAAAACCCATCTTATATTTTTTCTAAAACATAAGAGTTGGTCCCTCTTGTCCTCAACTCCAATCACATATATTTAACAAATATTTTTGTTTTTGAATATGTCAAGCTAGCATCTATTGAATCTTCATCTCTCCAAATAATAATAATCATATATTACTTTTTATTTTTTTAACTAAACTAACAGTTTTATAAGTAATAATAATATTACTAATTTAACTAAAACAATAGAATAATATGGAATAAATTAATATTTCACTCAATTTTAACCAATCTTAAATGATATAATGCTTTCTTTTGTACTCCACGAGTCCGATCATATCTTTTGTGAAGGTCTCATAAATATTAGTAGGGTAGCTTCAAACTTGTTAGGTCTAGAGTGGAGTTGATGGATGAAGTTTTGGTAAATGTTTTTATTGCAACTTTAAAACTCTTTTCTTTTTTTCTTTTTTCAAAATTATTAATTTTGATTTTTGAATCTCTTAATTAATTGGATAAGCTGCTAGGAAGATGAATTTTCTTTTTTGTTTTTTAAAAAATATATATCCACTGGAATTTCAATTTTTTCCATAACGTTCTAATAATAATTGAGTAATTCAAAGATTAATATGTAAGCCAAACGCATGATTGCCACGTGGACATAATAACCCAAAAACCAGGATTTTAATTTAATTTATTTCAATCTGATTCTGAACCCGGTTTTGGCAAAAAGACTTTTACATAGAGTTGTCTTGAGCTAGTCAATAGACGCGTGGGGACCGGGCCTAACCAAACCCAACCCACACCACAACCCGTACCCGAAATGTTAATTACGACAAAATCCCTCGCTTACACCCTTAATGAGAACGTAACGCATGGACACTTTCGTCAACCACGAAAAAAGACATTGAAATATTTAAACAGACAAGCAACAATGGAAAGTTGAGGTACAAGACAAGTGAAACGGCTCGCTCTCTCGCTCTTCTTGTTACAAATTCTTTACAACTGCCGCCCATTAACAGAGAGGCCACAGCCTTTCATTTCCATTTTTTATTTTTATTTTTTAAAATTATTCATTTTTGGGGGCTAATTATTGGTATTATATTGTTGGGGTTGCCTCGATATTAATAATTTAGATTGAACACTTCACCGTTAATCGCTAATTTTAGCAATTCTTAGAGACCCCTCATTCTCTTTCTCTCGCTCTCTATCTCTTGAATTGGGAGGTTCAATTCAAGGGATCGAGCGGTGACTCTGAAGATTTGATTTATATTCTGTTTACCGATTTGACCTTCGGAGTGCAGAAGAGAAACAGGTATTTGTGAAGAAGAGGGAGAGTTGGTGTGAGGGGCATTTTGGTCATTACGGGAGCCGATCTGTTTGTAAGTATCGAAGAAGAAGAAGAATGTGGTGGATGATGACGAATGAAGGAGGTCATTACTGTTCTAAAAAGAGCGATGATATTTGCGGCAACGTTTGTGGCCAGGTATTTTGAATTTTATTTTTATTTTATTTTGGGATTTCTGTGAAATTAAGAACCCAGTTTGTCGATTGGTTGATTTGTTCAGTTTTGTTTGCTGATTTTTTATTTTTTAAAAAAATGGATTCTGGGTATTGTTTGTTTAATGGGAAAATGTGGGGAAGAAAATATTCGGATCTAGATTTTTTGTTACTGTAGACATAACCATAAAGGCTGATTTTAAATTATGGGTTTTGCATGTTGAATTATGTCTAATGTGAAAGTTCATGTTTCATTGGTTTGATTCCATCATTTTCATTTGAAAGGCCAGTTGCAATCAATGTTCAATTTATTGGAAATTTTATTTTTTTAAAACAGAGAGGTTCATGGTGTGCTAAATTGTTGTTCAAATGTTTGTTTGGTGTTGGTGATTTGATTCGAGCAATTGATGTGTCTACAATGTTGGAGCATGGAATTTTGTTAATGAATAATTAAGGATGGCATATGTTTTTCATCTCGTAATTCCTGTCATTTGCCAAAATATCTACATTTCATTGCTGAGGGAAGATGGTGGATTAACCATTAGCTTTTGGTACTTTGTTTTTGCTTTTCCTTTTCCTTTTTCTATAAAGCTGTCCGTTGGAAATTTGGTCAACTTTTGTTGCAATTTCTTTATTAGTTCTATAGCTCTTCATTGAAGAAACAGTGGAAAGAGAATAGATATAGTATTTATACTTTGAAAAAGAAAACAACTTTTAAGTAAGTTTTATTTGCTCTCTACATTGCTTCATGGGGATTTAACATAACATTACAGTTCATGCACAATACTTTTTTTTTTCCTTTATTCGTCTAAATTCAGCCCTGCTCTGCGGATGTGATAATTTTTTTATTCAATTTTAATTTTAGATGTCATTCTTGGTATTTTCTTTCATTACATATCAGTTTGAGCGTTGAGAGTTCACTCTTTATTCTTCAGGAATCAAGCCGAGGTCTGAGCATGTCAAGAATTCGTTGCATTATGCGTGGCTTGGATTTGAAAACCTATATATTTCTGTTTGCTCTTGTCCCAGCATGTGTGTTTGGCATTTATGTGCATGGGCAGAAGATCTCATACTTCTTGCGGCCACTATGGGAATCCCCGCCCAAACCCTTCCATGAAATCCCTCACTATTATCATGAGAACGTGTCAATGGAGAGACTGTGCAAACTTCATGGTTGGGGAATTCGTGAGTACCCAAGACGTGTTTATGATGCAGTTTTGTTCAGCAATGAGTTGGACATTCTCACTATACGCTGGAAAGAGTTGTATCCTTATATAACACAGTTTGTTCTCCTGGAGTCTAATTCGACATTCACTGGAAAACCAAAGCCTCTAGTTTTTTCCAGCCATCGGGATCAGTTCAAATTTGTTGAGCCTCGATTGACTATTGGAACCATTGGAGGAAGATTTAAGAAAGGAGAAAACCCATTTGTTGAGGAGGCATATCAGCGAGTAGCACTGGATCAACTTCTCAAAATTGCTGGTATTACTGATGACGACTTGTTGATAATGTCAGATGTGGACGAGATACCAAGCAGGCACACCATTAATCTCTTGAGGTGGTGCGAAGACATACCTCCAGTCCTCCATCTTCGGCTCAAGAATTATCTCTACTCTTTTGAGTTTCTTGTGGATAATAACAGCTGGAGAGCTTCAGTCCATCGGTATCAGACTGGTAAAACTCGCTATGCACATTATCGCCAATCGGACAGCATCTTGGCAGATGCAGGGTGGCACTGTAGCTTTTGCTTCAGGCGTATCAGTGAGTTCACATTTAAGATGAAAGCATACAGCCATTTTGACAGAGTTCGATTCTCCTATTTTTTGAATCATAAAAGAATTCAGAGAGTAATTTGCAAAGGGGCCGATTTATTTGATATGCTTCCGGAGGAGTACACTTTCAAGGAAATCATTGGGAAAATGGGACCAGTTCCTCATTCTTTCTCAGCAGTTCATCTACCATCTTATCTGTTGGAGAATGCAGATAAGTATAAATTTCTCTTGCCTGGAAATTGCTTACGAGAAAGTGGGTGATTACCTTCAATAAAATTAGATGTTTGTCTTGTAAAGAGTAGTTGGAGGTGCTGCTTGTGCGACTCCTCAACGAAGGGTTCCATTGAATTATTATGACTGGTGTGTTTCACTAACACAGCCATGAGAGGATGTCCAGATGAATTCTTGTAATTCATCAGGAAATATATGCAGAACTGGACAAAGTCATGGAACTTTTAGGGTGATTTTTTTTGTTTGTTTGTTTGTTTGTATATAACTTCTGGTGGGAAGTTTCTTGAGGTTCTAGCGATATCCCCATGTTGGGAAGTTTTGCTTTGAGACATTTATTTATACATGTTTCATTAAACTCCTTCATGTGTATCATCTGAAATCTGGTTGCGTTTTGACCATTTACTGATAATAATGCCGACTCCGTCCATAAATAATTTCCATCTTCTTACTAATGCAACCATCGTCTGCTCCAAAACTGTAGGTTTGCCATATTGCAGCAGGACTGCACGATGCCATTTACTTTATTATGGTAATGGTAATGGTAATGGAAGCCAGCCACTTCTATGTTTTTTTGCAGACCCCCAATACTTAATTCCATAATCTTCAACATTTGAGCGCGTTTTAATTTCTATAAACCAAGTGATACTTTCGTATACGTAAAATATAACACTATCGATTTCTTGGCATTGAAATCGGTTTAAGTTGTTTATACTAAACAGAGATAATGATGAATCATATTCAACTTTTATTTATTAATAAAAAAACATTTTCTGAATACCCCATATGCGAAATGGAGAATAAATTCTGAAGAGACACTTCTGTCTTTCGGTGCTACTCGTATTGCAAAAATTCAGAAGAAGGCAGTCAAATAAAGTATCGAATACCACAAGTGTGGGCATGAGATGCCTCTCCTCATCTGATTCGAAACTTGGCTATAAGTAATGCCTGAATTCACACCGAAATGCACAGCAAACAGAAATCTTAGAGCCTTTAAAGTACTAAGCAAGAAGCAAGAAAGCAACCATGCTTGACAACTTCAGCTATGGTCCTAATGGCTATGCCATGCATGAGGAGAGCCATGCCATGGAAAATGAATACCACAACAATTATTCCAGCATGCAGATGATGCCTCCTCAGTACTCGAAGCAACACGTGTCGTACAGTTCTGGAACCCATGGTGCTTACCCAGATGGAGGCTGGAATGTCAAGACTAAGTACCATAATGGTTGGAGTAGCCCAAACATGATGCACCAAAATGGCTGGTCTAGCAACACTGGCTACTACAGTCATCCTTCAGGAGGCAAATACCCTGGCATGAGTGGTCCTATGATGCCACCTGGTCCTGGACGTATGTCGTCTAACAACATGATGATGAATTCTGAATATGAGACTTACCAAGCTGGTCCTGGGAGAATGAGGATGCAAAACTATGGCGTCCAACGTGAAAGCTACGATGATTTTGCTAATGGGATGCACAATGGCCGCCAGAAAGTTGAGTGGAAGAATCTGTAACAGAGAGACCGTCCTCGATAATTTCAGACTTCCATCAAAATAAGACTACATTTGGTGTTTCTGTTTCTGCTGGTCTTCCAAAATTACTGTTGTTATGTCATAATATGTTGCTTATGTACCTGTTAAAGCGTGCCTCTACTGCTTAATGAATCAAGTAGTAAAAAATAAAGTCCCATTTCACTAAGATCTCTGAATGTGCTAGAGGCTGGTTTAAATAACTTAAATTTATGGTAGGCCTTCGAAATTCACCAAATACACAGGTGATGTGCAATTCCTAATGACTGTCACCTTGATTGTCACAAAACAAGTACTGCTAAAACCATCCAACTAATGAGTTCACAAAATTGGAGTCAAACTTTACAAGTATTTGTAGCGTAAAATTCGATGTAATTTCAAAATTACCTACATATCTTTCTAAGCCTTAGGATAAAGTTGAATAAGCAAGTAATTTAAATTAAGAAAATATGAGTCATTTGTTTTCATTTTAATTGAATGCCTTGGAGACATTTTCAACTTACATGAACTGCTCCAAGCCGAGATTTGTTGCTTAAGTGCGCATGATCTGGTGATTCGGATATCATGGGTTGGCTTTGATTTTATCTACAAATTCAAAGGCAGAGATATTGGAAAAAGGATTTGGGGGCTTGTGTATATAATATTTCCAAGGATGGGAATAATATAGAACCGTGTGTGAAAATTATAACAAAATCTGTTATCTCCACTAATCATTTTCTTCATCAAGAAACACTGTTGTTGTTCTTTGTTCATCACATTGGAGTGCAAACTTATGGTGATCCGTCATTGTATCCTGAGGTTGAAGCCAAATTCTAAAACCTTGTTGCACTGGGTATTCCCTTGAGGCCGGAAATACGACCTTAAGGACATTGCATTTTGACACTTTAATCTTTGGTTGCTTTTACCTTTGCTTTGCTGTCTCTGTTCTGGATTTGTTGCAGATCATTGCGTCGAATTTGATTGATATGGGGTCTTCAAATATCTTGCTTTAGGGTTGTGTTTCCTGTCAAAGTTACTTGCTGCTGACTGCTGACTGCTGAGAAGATATTGTAGCATTCAATAAATCTAAGGATTGCTCACCTGCACTATTAATTTAATTTCTTTGAACAATCAAGTAAACTTAACACTTGTTCCTTTATGATTTTAAGTGCACCGTGTTTTTATATATATATTTTTGTAACGTCAGCTTGCATGCTCATTTGTTTCATTCCTTTTTGTTTTTATTTTGATTTATTTGCATTGAGCTTGCACGATCATAATCAACTGAGCTCATTTGTAATTTACACAGCATTTGAAGTTTGATGAAGTGACAGAATAAGATTCATCTCTGGGAAAGCTTCTTTTTTAAATTGTATCAGTACATGGATTTTCATTTTGGATACTAAACATTCGAATAATAAAAGGAAATGTTTTCTTTAAATTTCCTTATTCCCCAATAAAAATCAAATCTTGATTATGACAAAAGAAAGGGTATTAGATTCACCTTTATCACAACAAATCCATTATAAACTTTAAACGCTATTCCAGACAAACAAGTCATCAAAAATATTTTATGGAAGCCCTGATCATCGACACAAGCACCATCACGCCAGGCAATACCAAAGCTTTAATTCATCAAATGGTTACCCAGTTTATGCCACTACAAAGGAGGCCAATGCCATTCTCTGAAGGCCAGCTCTATCAATATAGTAATCCAATAATCAACAACCACTGTATGGAGTATGTTCCAAGGAGGATTAGTGTCCTAGAATACGAGCTCCCAAGGGGACGTGGTTTGGTGGCAAAGGGCCTAAAACTTGGTTGTTAGATTCTGGATTCGTGTTAGAGAATGCATTTCTTATAAGAGTCAGGACAGCCAGAGGTTTTATCTGATCCGTTTAAGCTCGGGCCGGATGATTTAACGATGGGATTTTCAACGTTTCCAAAAAAAAAAAAAAGTGTCCTAGAGTACGAACCCATCCTATTCATTTTTTTTTTTGAAGAGAAATCGAAACTGTTCATTAAATAGAATCAAGAATACATCTGATCTGGGAAGGGAAGTGCTCCCTCCAAAGACCATTAACACCAAAATTACAAGCCATCTTGGCTAGATTATGCGCAACTGTATTTGAACATCTAGAACTAAAATGAAAATGACAAGAAGCCAACTGAACCTTAGCTTCTTTTATCTCTTGAATAATCCACTCGGTTTTCTTAGTTGTTGAGAGCTTTCCAAGAACTAAGTCAATGATATTTTTGGCGTCCGATTCAATAATGAAAGCCGAAAATTTCGTTGACTTTGCTCCATGGATATCAAACAAAATAGCCCTAGCTTCTGCCCTTTCAATATCTTCAGAGAAATGAATCTCTTTAGATCATGCACCAATAATTGACTTGTTGCAGTCTCTCATCACTAAACTCAGCCCCACCATATGCTTCTCAAAATTTAAGGCCGCGTCTACGTTAATCTTAATGAAGCCTTGGTGGAGGTTGCCACTCCTGTCAAATCAGCTATTTCACGTCCTCGCCATTGTCAAACCTATGCTTCTGGATGCAGTCAAAAGATGATAGTGTCATGTTTGCCTTGTTACAAATTCCCTCCGTTCCACTATATATTAATCTAAATTTCATAGCTAGATGTTGAATTGTTAACGACAAGTTGTTGAATGATTAATAGAACACTATTATATGAACAATAAAAGTTTATATACGGATCTACTGAATCACTTGCATGACAACATAAATTATAATTAATAATTATTAGATAATAATTAAAATATAATTGAACATAAATTATATATTCTTATTAAAGTAAATGTAATTGAAACGTAATGAAAGATAATGAAAAATTTAACTTTTCTTGTTAAAAGCCAAAAGCTTGACTGGTTTTTAGTTGGAAGATATTTTTGCCTTTCAAGGTTTGATCCACTCCACACAGATTTCGGAACCTTTTCGATTTTTCAGGTCCCAAAATGCCAGCTGAGTGGCTAATGCTAATCCTATGACCTCTCTCAAAAATAAAAAAAAAATAAAGGAAAAAAAAAAAAAGATCCTGTGACAAGCTCTAGGGCCCGTCTATGGTGACCGCAGTAAATGTTCAAGAATGATGCACACCCCAAATTAAGGATAAAGAATTCTTCACCACAGGATAAAAAAATATATAATTATATGACAATTTTAATTTTGCGTAATTCTTACGTCATTTTTCATGTATCTTTATACTGTATACCTACCTAATTTATTTAATTAGCCTCCAAAATTTGGTGCAACAATTTATCAAGATTAGAGACCTCATATTTGTTGCTCTAGCTTTTAGTTTCTTATGGATTCTCCTTCAAAGTTCGAGTCGTGTGTGGTTCATATAGTGTCATTAAATATCAAAACAACATGCTATAAACAAATCAAATCAGGAAAATACCAATAAATCTGATCAAAACCCTAAAACCTAAAGCATGAAACTATAAATAAAAAAATCTGGAAAAAGCAATGACGAATCCAAATCGAGATCTCTCTCTGTCCTTAAGAACTTATTGGCCCCGTCACAGGTGCTTTACGGATTCGCAATTGACCAATGTTCTCCCAGGATAACTTGGTTCCTTCTTGTCCAATGAGCACTCATTGACAAGCATATGATGTTGGGTTTCTACTATAGTCCCAAGATCATTCAAGCAATGAAAATATGTGAATACAATAAAGAAATATGGCAGAATCATACTTACATTGATCGGATTTGCGATGCGTTGAACACAAAAATTATTCTTCAAGCTTTTCCTCATTTAGTATTCGGCCAAGCTCCTCTTTGTGCTCCATGGATGATCTTCAAGCTCCAAGCTTTGAGAATGAATTCCATGCTCAAGGGTTTGTTTCTCTATCACCTTTGTATGACTCTTCATGTGCTAGCATTGGAAAAAATTTGCCACAAATCTTCCTTATTCTTCTTGCATCTCTCGGCTTTGAGAGAAATTGAGAGGGAAAAAATGGCCCAAGCCCGAATCAACGAGGGAGAGAGATAAGAGTTGTTTTTGTATTTGTTTTCTAAAAACAAATTATGCCAAAAATATTTTCCAAAATTTGGTATTAGCCTTTCAAAAAGTCAAACAAAGTTTGGAGCCAAAATGACAATTAATGCCCTCAACAACCACTATCATGAATATTGACAAGTTGTCATTCACCAAAATATGACTTGACATTCATCACTAGATTGACATGCAATGTGACGAGCGATGTGACTTACGGCCGCATTTGATTCTAAATCGGAGTGGCCTCGCAAACACATCTCGGGCTCGGGTTCGCTAATTCCGAATTAACGAATTTTTCGTTGCGACGTAATTAAATCAAATTTAATTAAATAATTTTGCCTAGCAAAATCACTATTCAAGTCGCTAGCGAATTAATTCTAAATTAACTCGTTCGCCCGAATTAAAATCTAATTTTAATTCCGCGTCGAAATCTAATTTCATATAATATATCGAATATATTATTTTATCGATTAATTCCAAATTAATCGTTCTCACTCTTTAAATAGTATTTTATCCCAGATAAAATATCTCCGTAATTAATCCCAGATTAATTTTCTCTCTTTATTAATTAATCCCAAATTAATAATGTGCGAGTCATACGTCATCGGTGAATCTTCGGGAAGCGACCCATGAGATCCCCGGATATGTTGGCAGTAAATCCGGTTGTCGGACTATCCGAACACGTACGTACCTAGTACTATGTTTTTACCGATTTACAAGACATGGTTGGCTTCTAGCAAAGCATCGTGCCTACCCAATTCTCCAGAAATATTCTTAAAGGAATATGTAATTTATATCAGGCGTATATACGTAGTATTGCGTATTGCGATCCAGTATCGGATGTCACGTGCTAGGCCTGGGGCTGGAATTGTGTCTGCCTCGTACGAATCACATATCGAATCTCTGGTAACTAGTCTCTATAATCGGATAAACATGACCTAGTCATAATATCCCGATAGCTGCAGCATATAAGAGCACCAGTTCCTTATCTTACGTGATCATCATCTCCACTATGACTGGAGTGATACTTCCATCTCGACATCACACCCAATACACTACGATTCTCAATATACCCAGAAGAGGCGTACACAGAACCGGTTAAAGCCCTGGACGACCAAAACCAAAGTATATTGATTGTCTCAAGTATTAGCGGTGCAAGTCTCGGGTTAAAACCAAATACACCTACCATGATTCGGACTTCCATAGACACATAGTCATACTACTAATGGAATTCCGAGGGGTCTATCCATAGCGAAGCTGTTTCCGTACCATCGGTAAACACAACCTCCTATTACACTTGCAAGAGTATCTAATACCCAAATATATGAGAACTATGCCGTTATGCTCCCACAACGCGCACAAGTGCAATACTAGTCTATTCCGTATTATCGATGTCCAATCTCGATAATACTACGACTAAAGATATTTTAATGATTAAACCTTAATGGATTGATACTGTCTCATATTATCTCAATCCGGAACTAATCATAAGGACCTTTTATCATTTATATATCTTGGTAATTTAATTACAAATGATAAAAGAGCAATTTCCTTTGCCACATAGTTAATTTGTACAACAACACCATGTTCTGTACAAATAGTGATGTTATGGGTTATAATTGTCCAACAATCTCCCACTTGGCCTATAGCCAATCACTCAAGTGTCCTACACCTGAACTATGTACGGGTCGCTCAAACTTCTGCTGAGAAACTGCTTTCGTCAGCGGATTTGCAAAGTTATCATCTGATGCGTTTTATTCGATCATCACATCGCCACGATGTATGATCCGAACGAATCAGATGAATAGTTGAAGTATATACTTGGATCGCTGATGAGACCAATAATTCTTTAGCCTCTGTTGTAGCCTAGCTCAGCTGCTAACAGAACTACTCCTAATCTAATTAGGATTATTTAGATCCTAAGTGATTCTATTGCTGCCTCAGTTGCAACAATATTCCGCTTTTGTTGTTTATTCGGCAACAGTATCTTGCTTGGAAGATTTCCAGCTCACTGTTCCGTTATTCAAACTATATAGTATCCTTTATTACGACTTATAGTCATTTTTATCGGTTAAGAAACTTGCAACAGTGAACCCAGTCACTTCAAGTTCTTCTTCTCCATAGCATAAGAAAGCATCCTTAGATCATCTAAGATACTTAAGGATGTTCTTAACATCAATCCAGTGACCATCACATGGATTGGCCTGATTGTGACTCCATATGCTCAAAGCATATGAGACACCAGGTCATGTACATCTGTTTCAATGTACGGGTTCTCGGAGAGTGCCAACAACTTTTAGATCTATCTCAGTAGATCCTTATTCCTAGAATAAAAGTGTCTCCCAAGAATTCTACGGAGAATTTTCATGAAAGCCAAGCTTTCACCGATTGTATTATGAGAATATCATTTCCAAGAAATGATATATCATCATTATTTAGGACAATCATTGTCAGTGCGCTCCCACTAACCTCTTTATATACACAAGAATCATTTTCGTTTTGAATTAAATCATATACCATTGTGATTACATCAAAACTATAGTTCCAAGAACGCAATGCTTGCTTCAATCCATCAATGGATCGAATAACCTGCAAACCCTGTTTGCTTGTTTTGGTGCGACAAAACCGTCAGGATGTTTTAAACATCCTCCAAAAGGTTTCCGTTAAGGAAAGCGATTTTGACATTCAGCTGCCATATTTAATAAATGAAACATGCAGCATTAGCAAGCATTATCCAAATGGATTTAACCATGGCAACGTGTAAAAGGTTTCATCGTAATCAACACAATGTTGATAACGATACCTTTTCGCTACAAGCTTAGCTTTGTACGTGTATATTGTCATCCATGTTTGTCTTCCTTGAAGACATATACAGTACCAATAGGCACAATGCCTTCCGGTACATTAACCAGTGTCTAAACTCGGTTGGTTTACATGGAATCCATTTGGACTTCATGACACTTTGCCATGATAGGGAGTCGATACCTTGTATCACTTCCTCATACGTAGTCAGTTCGTATTCCTCAATAAGATTGACATCTTTACGAGGTGAGATCAGAAACCCATACCTCCCAGGTTGTTTTCTGACTCTCTCCGATTTACGCGATTCTTGTGTATTCGAAGATTATGGTACAGTTTCATCCTTGATGAATTGTTTGTGTTCCATTAAGGAATTGGTGTCTGGAACAGTATTACTCTGATTTTCATCGAGTCTTACTTTCTCCCACTTACCACTGCATATATGTATTCCTCTTAGGAAAACCGCATGGCGAGCCAACAATTACATTGTTCTCTTGTGAGTTGATAAGTAATATACTTTGTTACCCTAGGATAACCTTACATTAGGCACTTATCCGATTTGGGTTTAGTTTGGTATCATCAAACATATGCCTAGCATCCCAAATCATCAGGAATGAGAAAAACTCGGTTTGTTTCCTGTCATATCTAATAGAAGTCTGTTAACAGATTTTTTTTATGGAACCTTATTCAAAATAAGTTTGGCATGATTAACTCGATCCCTGCCGGGGAAAATGGTAGCTCTAGCGATCATGATTAACCTATCATGTCCAAAAATTCGATTTCTCAGTTCGGACACACCGTCAAATTGAGGTGTTCCGTGAAAGAGTCTGTGTTGGATAATATGACCCATAGCGTCACTATTTGTACAAATCATGGTGTTGTTGTACAAATTAACTATGTGACAAAGGAGATTGCACTCTTATCATTTGTGATTAGATCACCTTAGATGTATAAATGATTAGAGGTCCCTATGATTTGTTCCTGGACGGAGAATGATATGAGAGAGTATCAGTCCACGAAGGATTAATCATTAAATATCCCTAGCCGGAGTATTATCGAGACAGGACATCGATAATGCGGAATAGGCTAGTATTGCACTTGTGCGCGTTGTGAGGGCACAACGGCATAGTTCTCATATATTTAAGTATTGGATACTTATGCAAGTGCGATAGGAGGTTGTGTTTCACCGATGGTACGGGAAACAGCTTCGCTCTGGATAGACCCCTCGGAATCCCATTGGTATTATGACTATGTGTCTATGGGAGTCCGACATCAGGGTAGGTGTATTTGGTCTTAACCTGAGACTTGCACCGCTAATGCTTACGACAATCAATATACTTTAGTTGAGGTCGTCTAGGACTCTAACCGGTTCTGTGTACGCCAACTGCTGGGTATATTGAGAATCGTAGAGTATTGGGTGTGATGTCAAGACGGAAGTATCACTTCAGTCATAGTGGAGATGATGTCACGCAGGATACGGTATTAGTGCTCTTAAGTGTTGCGCAACCATCGGGATATTATGACTAGGTCATGCATATCCGATTATAGAGACTAGTTACCAGACATCCGACATGTGCTTCGGACGGGGCAGACACTTATCCAGCCCCAGCCCTAGCACGTGACTATCCGATACTGGGCCGATATACACAATACTTGGTATACTACGCTTGATACAGATCTTAAATATTCTTAGATGAATATGACCGGAGAATTGGGTAGACTTCGTGCTTTGCTAGAAGCCGATCTGTGTCTCGTAAATCGGTAGAACGTAGTACTTGGTACGTACGTGATTCGGATACTCCGACGACCGTATTTACTGCCGAATTATCCGGGGATCTCATGGGTCGCTTCCCAAAGATTCACCGATGACGTATGACTCGCACTTTTATTAATCTGGGATTAATAAGATGAGAGAGAAAATTAATCTGGGATTAATTACAGATATTTTATCTGGGATAAAATATCAATTTAAAGAGAGAGAATGATTAATTTGGAATTAATCGAATAATTAATATATTTGATATATTAAACGAAATTGGATTTCGACGCGGAATTAAAATTAGATTTTAATTCGGGCGAGCGAATTAATTTAGAATTAATTCGTTAGCGACGTGAATAGTGATTTCGCTTGGCGTAATCATTTAATTACGACGCGACGGAAAATTCGTTAATTTAGAATTAGCGAATCCGAGCCCGAGATTATTTGCGAGCGCATTCGCATTTCGAATTCGAGCGCGGCTCGTCAAATCAAGCGTCAAATCGCTAGTCGCATCAAGCGTCAAATCACTAGTCACTTTGAGTGATGTGACTTGACTAGATTGATTGATGTGATTGATGGTGATTGATGGAATTGTTGAAGCATTAAGGGCTTGACTTTTTCCAAATGGAAAAGTGGTATATGGTTATTATTTTGGAAATAAAATAAACCTAATACACCTTACATTTTAACTTTTCAAAAATCCTCTCTCTCTCACGTTGGAAGCAACTTTCTCCTCTCATCTCACGCCATTTTTTCTTTCTTTACTGGTTTGACCGTGAGTTTTGAAGCAAAAATGGAGGGAAGCAAGTGTGATTTTGTGGCAAAACAAGAGTGCTAGCACACTCCGGGATCAATGCGAAGGTGATAGGGAAGTCCCCCCATGAGTTGGGAACCATTTCGGAAAGCTTGGAGCTTGATTTTGGTGACCAAAACCGAACCAGTGGCTGTGTTTTGCTGCTACTGCGTGAGCAGTTCATGAAGGGCAGTGAGCTCGTTTTGTTGCCCAAATCGTCGCTCAACCGCTCGATGTAAGTATTCCGCAACTTCGTCGTTGTATTCACTTGTGTTTCATGCTTAGATTTGATCTTGGGACCTATAGAAAACTCCAACAATGGCATCAGAGCTTGGGTTAAAAGCATGAAAAAGTTAGGGCTAAAATTTGGGCAAACTTGATTTTGAGCATGATAAATTAAATTGGATGGATTATGCTTAATGTGTTTGAATTGAAGATTGATTGGGTCAATTTCAAGAAAATGTGATTGGATCATTTTTTCCCCAAATTTTTACCTTGGCCGAATTTAATAACCATTTATGTCTTGGGATTTTTGATTTTTGACAATTGGATGTGTTGGAAATCATTCGGGAATATGATTTGATGTCGATTGCGGAATCAATTGGATTGAATTCGATTCGGACGTAAAATCCCCAAATTGCCAAGTATGTATTTAGCATGAAATTGGGTAAAATGAATTTGAGCATGTAATTATGAAATTGGATGATTAAGTATGCTTGAATATATTTTTAATTGATAATTGATTGGATCAATTTGATGAAATTATGTTTGGAACAAATTTCCCCAAAATGCTTGTGTTGGCCGAATTGATGAAGTGCCCTTATTGTCTTGGTATTTTGTTTTTTGATTCATTGGATGACTTGAAAACAATTGGGGATGTTGATTTAATGTTGATTTGGATTCAATTGGATTGGGTTTAAAGTTGGACATTAAAATCCCCTTGGCCGAGACTTAATGTAGCATGTATATGGGTTTGATTTTAATCAAAATATGTTGGACATATGATGATGATAATGAGCATGATTAATTGTATGAATTGATGTTTTAGAAATGTTAATTTGGGTGATTAATCATGATATACACTTTAGGTAATTAAATTGCGAAATTGGATTTGTGTAATTTAATTAATTGGGCTAATTTTGGAAATTGAGCTTGAATTGTTGTTATTGGGCTTATTGGGCTTTGTTGTACAAAGTTGGGTTAGGCAAATTGGATTGGATCCAATTGGGCCCAAAACCGCATCCATAAAGCCCAAATGCAACATAATGGACCTTTGTAATTTAATTGGGCCTAATGGGCCAAAATTAATTTAAAGGCTTATGGGGTAAATCCCGGATTGGACTTTGGTTGCGGGTTTGACCCGAGTTGACCAAAAGTCCACGCCTTAAGAAATTAATTAAAAGCCCATTGGACTTTAATTAAGTTGACGTTGGACGTTAATCGGGCTTTGAGACCCGTAACAATTAAATTTGGAATTTAATTCGTAAAAGGTTTATTAATAAAGTGTGATATTTAATTTGGAATTAAATAGTGAATTAGAATTAAATACAAATTGAATTGGATTTAATTGTGTAGTTTAATTTAATTCGGGAATTCGTACTTTAAGTACTTATTCGCAAAAACGAGTTTGACTCGAACAAAATCAAATCGTTGTTTGAACATTGGATGATCACATAATTATCAGATTAATTAATTTGATTAGATTGATTGATAGCATGCTTATGGAGTGAATACATGGTTGTGATGCATGAATAATGTATATCGGATGGATATTAGATGGGTGGGGCAATTTTAGAAATTGTTGTAATAAATTTGATTTATTAATTGGACCTGCGTGTCCAGCCTTATCACCTCATATTCTTTGTATTCTCTTCTCACCTATTCCCCTCAATGTAAATGAGGTTTCTTTAGAAGTGTAGTGTAACGGGTAGAAGAAATATTTGTGCTAGCGGGAGAGAGAAAGTGAGAGATTTGATCTAGGATCAATGTGTAAAATATCCATCCGCATATCATTATTATTTTATCATATGCGCTTTATTATGTGTTTAGAATGCATGTTTAAGGGTGTATGATGATGAGACCTTAACAAAGATAATAAATTGGTTGCCAATTTGCACACGAAAAACCCTCATCAAATATCATGCGTTTTTCCTTCCATTGAGTGATTCTGCTCAAGATCCTAGATTGGCATGGGTTGTTGGCCAAAGTCAAGCCCTTGTCCGTCGAAGATGTGTTTGAATCACGAGGCTTTGTTCCATATTGGTGTCTTGTCCAAGTTGTGGTTTGTTGGCCAAAGTCAAGACCACTTCTTGTCCATCGACATTGATTACGAAGCTTCCATGGTCAATGGGTCCGCGCTTGACTGGGATCATTAGGTTTGTTGTGCCAAAGCCAAGGCCTAGTTGATTCAGAGGAAAAAGGTTAGGTAATACATTGGATGTATTGGCATATATAAGATATATGTTTCGGACTTGGATGTCCCCCTACGGATCTAGGAATTGGATTGGATCCAATCGATCTTAGAGATCTACCTAGTTAATTATCATACAATTTGTTGGCCAAAGTCAAGATTGTGTGATATTTAACGGGATCCTAGCCCACTAGGAAACACGGTTTCCCGAGTACTCGACAGAGGGTTAGAGGCTCGCCGAAAAATAGTGGGAGGCAAGAATTGAATTTGCAATACTCGTTCAATTACTCGCCATACGCGCTCATTTAAATTATTTCGTCGTTAGATTAAATGTTAGTTGGACTAATATTTAAATTGTTGTTTTATTTAACAGTTGGACTGTATTATAGTTGATTATATATAATTGGATTATATTAATCAATATATTTGAATTAATTAATTTCAGTTTACAGTTGATTTTATAATTGGATTATAGTAATCAATGTAATTGAGGTTAATTAATTTAGATTATATTTGATTATATAGTTGGACTATTATAATCATTATAATAAATAGTACCACAAATCGTTGATTAAATAGTTGGACTATTAGAATCAAGATAGATATGAAAGATTAGTGTTTAAGACATAATCCTGGGTGAAAATGTATTTAAACGACTTTAATTTTCAAATCGGGAATAAATTTTCAGGATGGTCCTGGAAACTAATTAGTTATTTTATTTGATAAAATAAGCCTAAGATCGGAGTTAAGCAAATAAGTGGAACATGATATTTGGAATATTCATGTAATGATAACTTTAGTGCTTAATCCATAATACTTGTCATATAGACTCCTTAATTTCTTTATCAGAACTAAGGATTAGATTCTTAAAGTATGATATTGAAATTGAAGGATATTCAAAGATTAGATCTGGAAGAGTACTTTTAAAATTGCAATAAATAATTCTTGGAGAATTAAAGACTATTCTCAAGGAGATAAAGTCAAAATTTGCAATTAGGCAAGTAGTGCAAGGCACACCTTACTTCAATATTCTGGAAACCCGAGGCTTGGTCAAAGGCAACTGGAATATTGAAAATGACAAAGGCAAAATCATTATAGTCTTCTTGGAAGATAAATGACATATCCCAAAATGTCTGCACAATTGTGGCAAACGGAATCGCGAAGCGTGACTGTCGTTTGGACAAAGCAGACATGAAGGAATTGAAGACGAGCAAGGCTCTGACTTCAAATATGTTTGTCAAAATTATGTTCATTACTAGTATTAAAATTGGATTTTTAGATACTTAGTATGGTACATAAAATATATATATTGATGTTCAGAATCTGCTATGAGCAGGATTAGAGAACTGTTATAATGTAACTAGTTTGACTAGATACATTATCTCTTTATCAGTGTTTAACCCACTGCGGGTGAACCTTTATATTTTAGAACACTAAAGTGTTTTATTATATAAGGATGATATTGAGATAAACACATTAGATGTGAATAACAGAATTTATATTTTGAATATAAATAAATCTCAAATATATATAATGACAAACAAATAGCTCAAAATGATTTGATCAGAAGAAACTAATTATGGCATTGTTGTCTGGGACACAATCGAACAAGACTCGTATATCCACACTTTCGAAGAGTGGGTACTCGGACTGTTTTGATTCCAATCAAATAAAGTCTACGAATCTAGTTTATTGGGCAATGTGCCTAAAACACTATTTACTTGGTAAAAGTGTAAAATGCCATCGATCTATTAGCCCTTGTTCATATTGAAACAAGTGGGCCCATGTCTAGCTAGGCTAGATATAGATATGAATATTTCGTGACCTATACGGATGTGGCATCGCGTAATGGTTGTGTGTTTCTTTTGAAGAACACAAATCGGAAACTTTTAGAGTTTCGACACGAAATAGACAAATAGATCGACTATAGTATTATACCGTCACGGTAAGACCGTAATGGAAAATACTTAAGCAATAAGTTTCTTATATACTTGAAAGAGTATAGTATTCTTTCAAATGAGGACTCCTCCCGGAACACGTCAAAGTGACGGTGTGTCCGAACGGATTAACCGAATCATGTTAGACATGATAAGGCTAATCATGAGTCGCTCTGAGCTACCATTTCCTTCAACGGATAAGTTTTAACAGTGCAATAACTTATTTAGAATAAGGTTCCATAATAATCTGTTTGACAGATTACATATTAGATATGAACGGGAAAGAAACCGGGTTTCTCATTCCTGACCATTTGGGATGCTAGGCATATGTTTGGATGATACCAAACTAAAACCCAAATTGGATAAGTGTCAATTGTAGGCTATCCTAGGGATACCATAAGTATTGTATTTATACATCTCACCAGAGAACAATTAGATTGTTGCTCACCATGCAGTTTTCCTGAGAGGAATACAGACATGCAGTGGTAAGTGGGAGGATAGTAAAACTCGATGAAAATCGGAGTAATACTATTCAAGGCACCTATTCCTAATGGAACATAAATAGTTCATCAAGGATGAAACTATTCCATTAATCTTCGAGTACACAAGAACCACGTAGATCGGAGAGAGTCAGAAAACAACCTAGGGTATGGGTTTCTGATCTCACCTCATAAAGATGTTAATCTTTTAAGGTATACCAACTGATTACGTATGAGGTAGTGATACAAGGTATCGACTCCCTATTATGACAAAGTGTCATGAGTCCGAAATGGATTCCATGTATATCAACAAGTTTGGATACTAGTTGATGTACCATAAGACATTGTGCCTATTGGTACTTTATAAGTCTTCAAGGAAGACATACATGGAAGGCAACATACCAACGTACTAAGCTAGGCTTGTAAAGAAAAGGTAGAGTTATCAACATTGTGTTGATTCCGACGAAACCTTTTACTGTTGCCATTGTAAATCCATTTGGATAATGCTTGCTAAAGCTGTGTATTTCATTTATGAAATATGACAGCTTAACGGAAAATCGCTTTCCTGAAAAGGAAACCTTTCGGAGGATGTTTATAACATCCTGTCGGTTTTGTCGTACCATAACAAGCAAACAAGGTTTGCAGGTTATTCGATCCATGTTTGGATTGAAGCAAGCATAGGTTCTAGGAATTATCGTTTTGATGTAATCATAAAGGAGTATGATTTAATTCAAAACAATATGATTCTTGTGTATATAAAAGGGTTAGTGGGAGTGCACTGACATGAATGTCATGTAAGATAATGATAATATGTCATTCTTGGAAATGATATTCCCATAAAATAATCGGTGAAAGCTTGGCTTTCCTGATAACGACTATAAGTCGTAACAAAGGTACTATACAATAGTATAACGGTACAGTGAGCTGGAAATCTTCCAAGCAAGATACTGTTGCCGGATAAACAACAAATGCGGATTATTGCTGCAGCTGAGGCAGCAATAGAAGCCATTTGGATCGATAATAAATCTAATTAGATTAGATATAGTTCTGTTAGCGGCTGAGCTAGGCGTCAGCACAGGCTAAGGAATTAAAGGTCTCATCGACGATCCAGATATATACTTCTATATTCATCTGATTCGTTCGGATCATACATCGTGGCGATGTGATGATCGTGTAAATCGCGTCAGACGATAATCATGCAAATCCGCTGACGAAAACCTTTTCTCAGCAATTTGAGCGAACCGTACATAGTTCGGGTGTTAGACACTCGAGTGACTGGCTATGTGCCAAGTGGGAGATTGTTGGATAATATGACCCATAGCGTCACTATTTGTACAGATCATGGTGTTGTTGTACAAATTAACTATGTGACAAAGGAGATTGCACTCTTATCATTTGTGATTAGATCACCTTAGATGTATAAATGATTAGAGGTCCCTATGATTTGTTCCTGGACGGAGAATGATATGAGACAGTATCAGTCCACGAAGGATTAATCATTAAATATCCCTAGCCGGAGTATTATCGAGACAGGACATCGATAATGCGGAATAGGCTAGTATTGCACTTGTGCGCGTTGTGAGGGCACAACGGCATAGTTCTCATATATTTAAGTATTGGATACTTATGCAAGTGCGATAGGAGGTTGTGTTCACCGATGGTACGGGAAACAGCTTCGCTCTGGATAGACCCCTCGGAATCCCATTGGTATTATGAATATGTGTCTATGGGAGTCCGACATCAGGGTAGGTGTATTTGGTCTTAACCTGAGACTTGCACCGCTAATGCTTACGACAATCAATATACTTTAGTTGAGGTCGTCTAGGACTCTAACCGGTTCTGTGTACGCCAACTGCTGGGTATATTGAGAATCGTAGAGTATTGGGTGTGATGTCAAGACGGAAGTATCACTTCAGTCATAGTGGAGATGATGTCACGCAGGATACGGTATTAGTGCTCTTAAGTGTTGCGCAACCATCGGGATATTATGACTAGGTCATGCATATCCGATTATAGAGACTAGTTACCAGACATCCGACATGTGCTTCGGACGGGGCAGACACTTATCCAGCCCCAGCCCTAGCACGTGACTATCCGATACTGGGCCGATATACACAATACTTGGTATACTACGCTTGATACAGATCTTAAATATTCTTAGATGATATGACCGGAGAATTGGGTAGACTTCGTGCTTTGCTAGAAGCCGATCGTGTCTCGTAAATCGGTAGAACGTAGTACTTGGTACGTACGTGATTCGGATACTCCGACGACCGTATTTACTGCCGAATTATCCGGGGATCTCATGGGTCGCTTCCCAAAGATTCACCGATGACGTATGACTCGCACTTATATTAATCTGGGATTAATAAGATGAGAGAGAGAAAATTAATCTGGGATTAATTACAGAGATATTTTATCTGGGATAAAATATCAATTTAAAGAGAGAGAATGATTAATTTGGAATTAATCGAATAATTAATATATTTGATATATTAAATGAAATTGGATTTCGACGCGGAATTAAAATTAGATTTTAATTCGGGCGAGCGAATTAATTTAGAATTAATTCGTTAGCGACGTGAATAGTGATTTCGCTTGGCGTAATCATTTAATTACGACGCGACGGAAAATTCGTTAATTTAGAATTAGCGAATCCGAGCCCGAGATTATTTGCGAGCGCATTCGCATTTCGAATTCGAGAGCGGCTCGTCAAATCAAGCGTCAAATCGCTAGTCGCATCAAGCGTCAAATCACTAGTCACTTTGAGTGATGTGACTTGACTAGATTGATTGATGTGATGATGGTGATTGATGGAAGTTGTTGAAGCATTAAGGGTTGACTTTTTCCAAATGGAAAAGTGGTATATGGTTTATTATTTTGGAAATTAAATAAAACCTAATACACTTTACATTTTAAACTTTCAAATCCTCTCTCTCTCACGTTGGAAGCAACTTTTCTTCCTCTCATCTCACGCCATTTTTCTTCTTTTCTTTACTGGTTTGACCGTGAGTTTTGAAGCAAAAATGGAGGGAAGCAAGTGTGATTTTATGGTAAAATCAAGAGTGCTAGCACACTCCGAGATCAATGCGAAGGTGATAGGGAAGTCCCCCCATGAGTTGGGAACCATTTCGAAAAGCTTGGAGCTTGATTTTGGTGACCAAAACCGAACCAGTGGCTGTGTTTTGCTGCTACTGTGTGAGCAGTTCATGAAGGGCAGTGAGCTCGTTTTGTTGCCCAAATCGTCGCTCAACCGCTCGATGTAAGTATTCCGCAACTTCGTCGTTGTATTCACTTGTGTTTCATGCTTAGATTTGATCTTGGGACCTATAGAAAATTCAACAGAGTCCATATTGAAAGAATACTATACTCTTTCAAGTAATTTAGAAACTTATTGCTTAAGTATTTTCCACCACGGTCTAACCGTGACGGTTTTAATACTTTAGCCGATCTGTCTGTCAACTTCGTGTCAAAACTCTTTGAATTATCAAAAGTTTCCGATTCGTGTTTCAAAAGAAACACATAACCATAACGCGATGCCACATCCGTAAAGGTTACGAAGTATTCATATCCACCTCTAGCCTAGTTAGATATAGGCCCACTTACGTCACTATGAACGAGGGCTAACAGATCAGTGGCTCTTACACTTTTACCAAGTAAAAAGTGTTTTAGGCACTTTGCCTAATAAACTAGATTCGTAGACATCATTTGAATATGATTAAATATGTCCTAGTACCCACTCTTCAAAAGTGTGGATATGCGAGTCTTGTTTAATGTGTCCCAGACAACAATGCCACAAATAAGTCTCAACTGATTAATTCAGTTTGAGCTATTTGTTTGTCATGTTATACGTTTGAGATTCATTTATATTCTAAATATAAATACTATTATTCACATCTAATGTGCTTATCTCAATATCATCTTTATAAAATAAAACACTTTAGTGTTCTAGAATATAAAGGTATATCCGTAACAGATTATACTCTGATATAGAGATAATGTTTCTAGTCAAACTATGTACATTATAATAGTTTCCTAATTTAAGTACATACCAAAAAGGTATTTCCTAAACTTAGGTTTCTACGGTTAAAACAACAACTCTTGTCCCGTTTCTGACTCGCAGGTAAATCTCAACTGAAGTCAGTATCTTGCTTATCAGTAGATTTTGCACATCAGTACATATATTATGTACCACATCTAGCATCAAAATCCAATTTTGAAACTAATACCGAACATGTTTATGACAAACATACTTGAATTCGGAGCCTTGTCCCGTCTTCACTCTCTTCATGTGTGCCTTGTCCATACGGCAGTCACGCTTCCAGTGACCCCGTTTTCCACAGTTTAGGCAAACATCTTGGGATATGTCTTTTGTCTTCCTAGAAGACTTTGATGATTTTACCTTTGCCCCTTTTAGAAGCTCTGGCTTTGCTTCCTAGAGCATAACCATCAACTCTCCAAAAGTTTTCTCTTGGTTCATAATGAACCTGCCCCAGCTTTCGGGTAGAGACTATAAGATCAAATCTTTGGTAGTCTCAGCCACGTAGGTAATGCCCAGTTAACCTAGTTGATCGATGTCAGCAATCATCTATGACACCTAGTGCTCGACAGATGTCCCCTCTGACATACACAAGCTAAAGAGCTTCTTATGCCATTTGTACTTCTAAGATCTAAAATAGATCTATGAAGATCTTTAATTTCATCTTCATGGTACAAGGATCTAATCCTTAACTTTAACGACAAAATTAAAGTGTCATTGCATTAAGCATAAAGGATTGAGCACTAAAGTTATCATCATATGAATCTTCCAAAGATCATGTTCTACTATTTGCTCAACTCCGGGCTTAGGCCCAAAAGGTTTCTCTATCAAATAAATTAACTTCTCAGTTCTCAAGACTATCCTGAGGTTTTATTCCCAATCTGAAAATTAAAGCCGTTTAATGACATTTTCTCCCAGGATTACGTTTTAAACACTAATCTTTCAATTATCTTGATTGTTATAGTCCAAATATCCAATCAATGATTCAGGTACTATTAATTATAATGATTACTATAGTCTAACTATACAATCAACTATAATTTGATTGCTTAAATTCAAATATATTGATTAGTATAATCCAATTATTTAATCAACTATAATTTGAAGTAGTTTGAATACAGTCCAACTGTTTAATTAAAAACAACAATTAAATATTAGTCCAATTAATATATTTATGTATTGACGAAAAATTGAAATGAGTGCGTATTGGCAAGTATCTAAACGAAATTGCAAATTTAATACTTGCCTCCCACTATTTTTCGACGAGCCTCTAACCATCTGTTGAGTACTCGGGAAACCTTGTTTCCAAGTGGGCTAGGATCCCGTTAAATAACACACAACCTTGACTTTGGCCAACAAATTGTATGATATTTAACTAGGTAGATCTCTAAGATCAATTGGATCTCATCCAATTCCTAGATCCAGTAGGTGGACATCCAAGTCCGAAACATATATCTTATATATGCCAATATATCCAATATATTCCCTAACCATTTTCCTCTGAATCAACTAAGCATTGGCTTTGGCACAACAAACTTAATGATTCCAATTAAGCGGGACCCATTGACTTTGGAAAGCTTCGTAATCGATGTTGATGGACAAGAAGTGATCTTGACTTTGGCCAACAAATCACAACTTGGACAAGACATGCGATATGGAACAAAGCCTTCATGATTCAAACACATCCGCGATGGACAAAGGCCTTGACTTTGGCCAACAAACCAATGCCAATCTTGGATCTTGAGAATGAATCATTCAATGGAAGGAAAACGCTTAATATATGTTGAAGGTTTTTCGCGTAATTGGCAACCAATTAATTATCTTTGTTAAGGTCTCATCATACACCCTTAAACATGCATTCTAAAAACATAATAAGGCGCGTAAATAAATTTAATAATGATATGCGGATGGATATTTAAAAAACTTTGTTCCTAGAACAAATCTCTCAATTTCCTCTCTTCTGCTAGCACAAATCTTACTTCTACTCAATTACATAACACTTCTAAAGAAACCTCATTTACATTGAGGGGAATAGGTGAGAAGAGAAATACAAAGAATCAAGAGGTAATAGGCTGGACACGTAGGTCCAATTTAATAAATTCTAAATTTATTACAACAATTTCCAAAATTACCCTCACCCATCTAATATCCATCCGATACACATTATTCATACATCACATCCATGTATTCACACAAAGCATGTTATCAATCAATCTAATCCAATTAATTAATCTGAAATTAATGACCATCCAATGTTCAAACAACGATTTGATTTGCGCAAGTCCGACTCGTTTTAAGAATAAGTACTCAAAGTACGAATTCTTGAATTATATCAAACTACAATATTAAATCCAATTTAATTTGTATTTAATACTAATTCTTTATTTAATTCTAAATTAAATAATTACACTTTATTAATGAGCCTTTAGCGACTTAGATTCTAAATCTAATCATTACGGGTCTCAAAGCCCATTTAACATCCAATGTCAGTTTAATTAAAGTCCAATGGGCTTTCAATTAATTTATAAGGCATGGACTTTGGCAACCAAAGCCCAATAAGGAATCACCCTTTTGCCAAAAATCAATTTAGGCCCATTAGGTCCAATTAAAATTTTAAAGGTCCATTATATTATATTTGGACTTTATGGATATGGTTTTGGGCCCAATTGGATCCAACCAATTAACCTAAACCATACTTGGCCCAACCAAGCCCATTAAGCTCAAATACAACTTTAAAAGCCCAATTCCAAATTTAGCCCAACTAATTAAATTACAAAATTTCCAAATTTCACAATTTAATTAACTAAAGTGTATAGCCATAATTAATTAGTCAAATTAACATTTCCAAAATACCAATTACACTAATTAATCATGCTTTCTAATTATCAATTCATGTCCAACATAATTGAAGCAAAATCAATCCCATTTCATGTTATAAGCTCACGGCAATTTATGGGTTTTTGTCCGATTTCGATTTTAATCCAATTAAATCATCCAATGATTCAAAAAACAAAAATCACCATGACATTTAGGGCACACTAACTTTCGGCCAAGCCAATAATTTGGGGAAAATTTGATCCAATTCAATTTTCATCAAATTGATCACAAATAACTCTTAGTTATTATCATTCAAGCATACTCAAACAATCAATTTCATCCAAACATGCTCAAATCAATTTTACCCAATTTTACCCTAAATCCAATTTCATGCTTAAACAAGGCTCTTGATACCATTATTGGGTTTCTACTATAGTCCCAAGATCATTCAAGCAATGAAAATATGTGAATACAATAAAGAAGTATGGCGGAATCATACTTACATTGATCGGATTTGCGATGCGTTGAACATAAAAATTATTCTTCAAGCTTTTCCTCCTTTAGTATTCGGCCAAGCTCCTCTTTGTGCTATATGGATGATCTTCAAGCTCCAAGCTTTGAGAATGAATTCCATGCTCAAGGGTTTGTTTCCCTATCACCTTTGTATGACTCTTCATGTGCTAGCATTGGAAAAAATTTTCCACAAATCTTCCTTATTCTTCTTGCATCTCTCGGCTTTGAGAGAAATTGAAAGGGAAAAAATTGGCCCAAGGCCGAATCAATGAGGTGTTGGGTTTCTACTATATTCCCAAGATCATTCAAGCAATGAAAATATGTGAATACAATAAAGAAGTATGGCGGAATCATACTTACAATGATCGGATTTGCGATGCGACGAACACAAAAATTTTGCTCATTCCTTGAAGCTCTCGGCCAAGCCCAAATTTGTGCTCCTCCAAGATTCGATCAATCTTCATGTGTGCTCCAAGCTCCAAGCTTTGTAATGGATTCTGTGCTCAATGGTTTGTTTCCCTATCACTTTTGGATGACTCTTTAGTGTGCTAGCACTTGGAAAAATTTGCCACAAATCTTCCATTTGCTTGTTCTTGTTCTCGGCATTTTCAGAAAATAGAGAATGAGAGAATTGGCCCTTGGCCGAATGGGAGAGGAGGAAGAGAGAAAGAGTTGTGTGTGTGTTGTGTAATCTAATACACAAAAATGAAAGTCAAATATCAAAATAATAAAATATGATATATGTCTTTCAACCATCACATTAGTGTGTTTCACACTCAACCATCAACCAACAACTTCCATCATATTAAAGTGATAAAGTTGACTAGTGATGTGACGCTTGATGTGACTTGTGGGCCCCACTTGATTCGAAATGCGAGTGGGCCCGCAAACACTCCCGGGCTCGGGTTCGCTAATTCCGAATTAACGAATTTTCCGTTGCGACGTAATTAAATCAAATTTAATTAAATAATTATGCCTAGCAAAATTACTATTCAAGTCGCTAGCGAATTAATTCTAAATTAACTCGTTCGCCCGAATTAAAATCTAATTTTAATTCCGCGTCGAAATCCAGTTTCGTATAATATATCGAATATATTAATTTATCGATTAATTCCAAATTAATCGTTCTCTCTCTTTAAATAATATTTCATCCCAGATAAAATATCTCCGTAATTAATCCCAGATTAATTTTCTCTCTCTATTAATTAATCCTATATTAATAATGTGCGAGTCATACGTCATCAGTGAATCTTCGGGAAGCGACCCATGAGATCCCCGGATATGTTGGCAGTAAATCCGGTCGTCGGACGATCCGAACACGTACGTACCTAGTACTACGTTTTTACCGATTTACAAGACATGGTTGTCTTCTAGCAAAGCACCGTGTCTTCCCAATTCTCCAGAAATATTCTTAAAGGAATATGTAATCTATATCAGGCGTAATATACGTAGTATTGCGTATTGCGATCCAGTATCGGATGTCACGTGCTAGGCCTGGGGCTGGAATTGTGTCTGCCTCGTACGAATCACATATCGAATCTCTGGTAACTAGTCTCTATAATCGGATAAACATGACCTAGTCATAATATCCCGATAGCTGCAGCATATAAGAGCACCAGTTCCTTATCCTACGTGATCATCATCTCCACTATGACTGGAGTGATACTTCCATCTTGACATCACACCCAATACACTACGATTCTCAATATACTCGGAAGAGGCGTACACAGAACCGATTAAAGCCCTGGACGACCAAAACCAAAGTATATTGATTGTCGCAAGTATTAGCGGTGCAAGTCTCAGGTTAAGACCAAATATACCTACCCTGATTCGGACTTCCATAGACACATAATCATACTACCAATGGAATTTCGAGGGGTCTATCCAGAGCGAAGCTATTTCCGTACCATCGGTAAACACAACCTCCTATTACACTTGCATGAGTATCCAATACCCAAATATATGAGAACTATGCCGTTATGCTCCCACAACGCACACAAGTGCAATACTAGTCTATTCCGCGCTATCGATGTCCAATCTCGATAATACTCCGACTAGGGATGTTTTAATGATTAAACCTTTATGGATTGATACTGTCTCATATCATCTCAATCTGGAACTAATCATAAGAACCTTTTATCATTTATATATCTTGGTAATCTAATTACAAATGATAAAAGAGCAATTTCCTTTGTCACATAGTTAATTTGTACAACAACACCATGTTCTGTACAAATAATGATGCTATGGGTCATAATTGTCCAACATATGAACTAGGAAAATATGAGTAATTCTCTCTCAAAACCAGAAGAAAATAGTGACTAAAACGAATTTTTTGTTGTATGTCTTGTTAATGACTTGATGCCTCTTTTATAAGGCATGGAGGGGTGCCATAGGGGCACCCCTTGGGGTGGGATGCAACCCTCATAAGGATTGCAACATTCTCTTGCACCCTTAGTGTCAAAAAGACATGAACACCCATCCTTCAATGAATATTACAAGAATTTTCAACAATCTCTCACGATTCTTCTAATATTCATGTCGACACTCGAGAGAGTTACCATGAACTAAAGCTGCATCAAAATAGGTAACTTTCGCCTTGAACCTTTCCTAGTGAATGACAATCGGATTTACTTGGCAAACCAGTGACCCATAGTCTTGAACTGTTCTGCCGTTCGTGTAAACCAAGACAATTGCCAACACACAGCTTTAATTCGACCATTTTCCCGTGCTACGGTTGTGTTCATTTTGGCCTTGAACGACGGTCCTGGATTTATCAAGTACTTTAGGGTAACCCGCCTTTAAAAGTTCCAACGGAAGCGGCCTCACTTCTTACTTGAAATAGGTGATCTACTATCAAGAGGTAATTTGTCTTTACCCCAATTAGGACTCATCTCCTAATATAGTGATCATTAAAAGCCTTAGCTTATCCTAACCAATGACAGAGAGCACTCAACGTCATTATCGGAATGGGAAAGAGTACAAAACTCTTCAGTGCTTGTTTTGAATTGCACAAAGTTTCTGTTGTCCCTTTTGAACCTAGATCTTGGGATCTCCAGTCAGCTAGGTTGGGTTTCCACAGTGACAATTCTTAGATTATAGGCTTCAAGCCCATTCCCCTCGATGATTTCTCAACTTGCTCTCGAGGTAAACCTTTAGTTAGTGGATCCGCTAGGTTTTCCTTCAACTTAACATAATCGATCGTTATTATGCCACTTGAGAGCAGTTGACGAATGGTATTATGTCTCTGACGTATGTGTCGAGACTTACCATTATACATTGTATTTTGGGCTCTCCCAATAGCCGATTGGCTATCACAATGTATGCTAATCGCTGGCACCAGTTTGGGCCAACTAGGAATATCCTCCAGGAAGTTTCTAAGTCATTCTACTTCTTCCGCTGTTTTATCTAACGCTATGAACTCTGATTCCATAGTAGACCGGGCAATACATGTTTGCCTCGAGGATTTCCATGACACGGCTGCATTACCAAGTGTGAAAACAAATCCACTCGTAGATTTGGAATCCACCGTATCAGATATCCAGTTAGCATCGCTGTATCCCTCTAGTACAGCAGGATATCTCTCGTAATGTAGCCCATATTTTGAAGTTTCTCTCAGATACCTCAAAACTCTTACTATGGCTTTCCAGTGGTTATGTCCTGGATTGCTCGTATATCTGCTAAGCCGGTTCACAGCTTGAGCGATATCAGGTCGTGTGCAATTCGTGAGATACATCAGACTTCCGATGATTCTCGAATACTCTAATTACGATATGCTTGAACCAGTATTCTTTGATAGATGAAGATTTAGGTTTACAGGAGTTCTTACCACATTTAGATCCCCTTTGATATATTTATCAAGTATCTTCTCAATATAATGAGTCTGAGATAATATATATCCGTCTGATGTCCTAGAAATCTTAATTCCTAGGATCACATCAGCTGTTCCCATATCTTTCATATCAAATCTGTTGGATAATACGTTTTTGGTAGACTGAGTCATTTCATGATTACTACCAATTATCAGCATATCGTCTACATAGAGACACAATAACATATCCTTTTAGAGTTGATTTGGTGTATACACACTTATCACACTCATTGGTTTTGAACCCACTTGACAACATTTCTTTGTCAAATTTCTCATGCCATTGTTTAGGCGATTGTTTTAATCCGTACAAGGAATTTACAAGTTTGCACACCTTCTGTTCTTGTCCAGGAACACTAAACCCTTCTGGTTGTTCCATGTAAATCTCTTCATCCAATTCACCATTCAAGAATACCGTCTTTACATCCATTTGATGTATTTCAAAACCAAATATAGCTGCTATGGCTATGAGCATTCTTATAGATGTGATACGAGTCACTGGTGAATAGGTGTCAAAGTAATCAAGGCCTTCACCTTTTATGACAAGTCTTGCCTTATACTTATCTATTGATCCATCCGTTTTCATCTTCCCAAGTATTTTTCTGTAGAATTGAATCAATCTCACTGTTAATAGCCTCTTTCCAAATAGGTGCCTCCGGAGAAGACATAACTTCTTTATAGCTTTAAGGCTCATTTTCTAACAAGTATGTCAAAAAATCGGGACCAAACGACTTAGACGTTCTAGCTCTTTTGCTACGTCTAGGCTCGATTGTCTCAGCATTTACACGTTGATCTGATTCTTGGTCATATTGATCACTGTCCTTGACAGTATCAATTGTTCTTTTTAGAAACTCGGTTCTTTGTCTTTCCTTACAAGGAAATGTCTCTTCAAAAAATGTCACATTCCTTGACTCAATTATCATATTCGGATTGATGTCAGGAATCTCAGACTTGTGTACCAAGAATCGATACGCACTACTGTTATGAGCATATCCAATGAATATACAATCAACAGTTTTTGGTCATATTCTAACATTCTTAGGTTTATGAACCATTACTTTGGCAAGACAACCCCACACTTTAAGGTATTTGTAGGAAGGTACGAAACATTTCCACAACTCATATGGTGTCTTGTCCAATCTTCTGTGAGGAAGCTTGTTTAGAACGTAGTTCGCGGAAAGCAAGGCTTCCCCCCACAAACTCTGGGGTAAACCCGAACTCGTCAACATGGCGTTCATCATTTCCTTCAACGTTCGGTTTTTGCACTCCACAATTTTGTTCTGTTGAGGAGAATAAGGAGCAGTGGTTTCGTGAATAATTCCGTGCACAGAACAATATTCACCGAATGGTGAAACGTATTCACCACCTCTATCACTCCTGATTCTTTTAATTTTCTTGCCAAATTGATTTTCAACTTCGCTCTTATAGTGTACAAAGCTCTCAATAGCTTCAGCTTTGCTCCTCAGCAAGTACACATAGCAGAATCTTGTGCTGTCATCGATAAAAGTGACAAAGTAATTTTTACCGCCTCTTGTTTGCACAATATTCATGTCACACACGTCAGTGTGTACAAGTTCTAAAGGTTCAGAACTGCGTTCAACAGAATGAAATGATGTTCTATGCATTTTTGCTTCAACGCATGCCTCACACTTATGTTGGCTATCAATTGCAAATTTAGGTACAAGGTACATGTTAATTAATTTACGCATGGTATCATAATTAACATGTCCTAACCTCCCATGCCATACATTTTGTGACTCAATAATATAAGCAGAAGTACTAGCTTTATTAATAGAACGATTGACAGTCATTACATTTAGTTTGAAAAGGCCCTCAGTTAGGTAACCTTTTTCCTACATACATATCATTCTTTGTCATTACAAACTTATCAGAAACAAATACAAGCTTAAAACCAGCCTTACTAAGGAGAGAGCCTGAGACCAAGTTCTTCCGAATATCTGGAACATGCAATACATTCTTCAATATTAGCTCCTTTCCAGATGTCATCTTCAGAACCACTGTGCCTTGTCCAACTACCTGAGAGGTAGACGAGTTTCCCATTGTCAGATGATCGCCGCCATCGACCTTCTGATACAAGGAAAACATCTTGTTATCTGCACAGATATGACGAGTAGCCCCAGTGTCTACCCACCATTCTCTCGGATTCCCAACTATGTTGGCTTCGGTTACCACTGCTGATAGTTCCATCTCTGAGATCTCATCAGTCAGCTGCTCACCTTCAGTGACATGGGCCTCATTTTTCTTTTTCTTGCCCTTGTCCTGAGACTTCTTGTTTCTGCAGTCCTTTGACATATGACCGCTTTTTCCATAGTTGTAGTATTTCCCCTTGAACTTCTTGTTCGAAGAATCAGCTCCACTGTTCTTTCTCTTCTTGCTACCCTTTACACCCTCAATAATGTTGGCCTTAGACTCCATAGTCTTGTAGCTGGCCTTCTCGGACATCCTGTTGTCCTCATCGATTCTCAATCGAACACTAAGGTCTTCAAGGCTCATCTGCTTCTTTTTGTGTTTCAGATGGCTCCTAAAGTCCTTCCATGATGGAGGCAGCTTTTCAATTATGGCGGCAACTTGAAACATCTCACAGAGTTTCATTCCCTCATCCAGTATTTCATGAATGATCAACTGCAGTTCTCCCAAATGAGACATCACCGTCCTTGAATCTACCATGTTGTAGTCCAGGAACCTACCCACGATAAATTTCTTTTGTCCGACATCCTCGGTTTTGTACTTCTTCTCGAGAGATTCCCAGAGAATCTTCACAGAAGTCATGCATTGGTACACATTGTACAGGGTATTGTCAAGACCACCTAAAAGGTAGTTCTTGCACAGGAAGTCTCCAGACAGTCTTGTATGTTCTCGCAGTTCCTTGGCCGTTTCCGATTCACCCTCCACAGGATCCGGAGGATCTTTGAGGAAATTGGCCAACTGGAGAGTTGTCAGGTAGAACAACATTTTGCTCTGCCACTGTTTGAAATTTGCCCCACCAAATTTCTCCGGCTTTTCTCCATGAGAGACCGGTACTGTGATGTTTCCGCTAGCCATTTGTAACTGGAAAAACCAATAGGGGTCAATTAGTCTACAAAAGACAAATTGCACAACGATCAACGAATGATCTTGTTCAAAGTGATATACTAGGTAACCACTTGTTGTTCTATTGGACGGTGGTTCCAATAAACACAAGTCCTTGAATTTCAACTAAAGATTCTTTAGAAAAATGAATAAACGAATATTCCCAGAGGACGAGGGGGGTCCGGAGTAACCACTTAAGTCTCTGACCACTTAGGCTCTAGCCTTTTTGACTGAATATTCTTTAAACATTTTTTCAAAAGGATCTTTTAGCAATTCAAACCCAGAATTACACTTCTTCAACTGCACAAATAATGTACGATATGTGTAGATATATGTGTAAGTGTCAATCAAGATTGGATGAAATTTCTTGTGTATGATTACACTTTAAACTCTCACCCAAGTATGCAACACACAATCAATTTCAACTTTATCACTATGTGTATGCTTGTGATAATTGAACAACCTAATAATAACTTAAATCTATACTACCAAGATTAATGTATTACAATATATGATTTACTATGTTAATATTAATCTAAGTTTGCAGTTTATAATAATTACAAGACTATCTTGTTAGTGTCGCGTTCGTATCTACGTTCGAACAAGACTGTCCAGTGTGTGTACGTTCGTGTTGCGTTGGATAACGCATTCGAACGAAGTGTTTCCAGAGAGTTCACGTTCGTGTAGTGTTCTATAACGCGTTCAAACAGAATGATTCCAGAGAGTTCACGTTCATATAGCGTTCGAAAACGTGTTCGAACGGAATGATTCCAGAGAGTTTGCGTTCGAGTTGCGTTTAGGACGCGTTCGAACGTTCTTAGGCAGAAGGCTTGCGTTCGAGTTGTGTTTGAAGACGAGTTCGAACGTTAATACGAAATTTCGGAATTAAGCCTTCGCGTTCGTCGGGCGTTTGAACGCCCTATGGGTTTTTCATGCACAGTTCGTATTTTTCCAGAAAATTTCTAACCTAGCATGCGAATTACTATCTAACAACACCAAACAATAAGTTCTTAAGATTGTGGTTCATATAGTGTCATTAAATATCAAAACAACATACTATAAACAAATCAAATCAGGAAAATACCAATAAATCTTATCAAAACCCTAAAACCTAAAGCATGAAACTATAAATAAAAAAAAACCTGGAAAAAACAATGACGAATCCAAATCGAGATCTCTCTATGTCCTTAAGAACTTATTGGCACCGTCACAGGTGCTTTACGGATTCGCAATTGACCAATGTTCTCCCAGGATATCTTGGTTCCTTCTTGTCCAATGAGCACTCCTTGACAAGTATATGAACTGGGAAAATAGGAGTAATTCTCTCTCAAAACCAGAAGAAAACAGTGACTAAAACGGATTTTCTGTTGTATGTCTTGTTGATGACTTGATGCCTCTTTTATAAGGCATGGAGGGGTGGCAAAGGGGCACCCCTTGGGGTGAGATGCAACCCTCCTAAGGATTGCAACATTCCCTTGGTGTCAAAAAGACATAAACACCCATCCTTCAATAAATATTACAAGAATTTACAACATCGTGTTCTTTCAGTAAGGTTGAAACTTTATGCCGTCTCGGTTTTGCTTCTGCATATCATTTTCCTTCCATCATATGTCTCAATTCGCAGCAACCAGCAGCGAAATTACCAAAAAATGAAAAAAAAAAAAAAAAAAGTGGGATCCATGTAAATGCGATGGTTTGTGTATTTATCAACTCCAAGTAGCAAATTTCTAAGAAATGAAAACCAAAACGTCAAATTGAATGGCCTTTTTTGTATACTGTTGGGTCTCTGTGTAAAAATTAACGAAGTTTGACAGCATGTTACCAAAATAATGGTTTCCAGAAACATACTTTTGACCATGGAAACTTCAACAGGAATCCTGTGTTCACAAAAAAAAAAATGGCTGCTTTTTCTGGAAACCATTATTTTGGTAACATGCTGTCAACAGAAAAATACTTTTGACCATGGAAACTTCAACAGGAACCCAAAATGGCTGCTTTTAAAGAATTTTCCAATGATAATTGCATTGACATTTCTAAATACACCTAGCCAATAGAATTTATTTTTTCTTGTCCCAATAATTAATTAAACTTGCTAAGAAAATCAAGACTTTAACAATGCATCAATCCCTTCATTCTTATTGTTGTATGTATCATATTTGTGCTTGTGACACACAATGTTAAGTCACACATAAACGTAGCGAAGCAAGAGCTAGCTTTTCACATAACTTTTATCTTAACAAGTATTGTGTTCTTCTAGAAAAACCTGAAACAATAAGTGACCAAAAAACTTGACAAACCTAGAGAATAGATCGACAAAGAGGGCAAGTAGTATGTTTGTTATCAAACCATTTATCTAAGCAACATCTGTGGAAGAAATGCTTGCAAGGCAATTCACTCACCTCTTCATCAGCTTGGAATCTATTTAAACACACACAACATTCCATTGCTGCCAAACCAGAAGTACTTCCAGTGCTGCCATTACTTGTTGCAGCAGTACTACTACCAGACCTGTACCTGCTGTAACACAGAGACTTGAATTGGGTTATTGATATTCTCCTCTCTCTTGTTTTATCATCATCATCTGAGTCGGAACTAATAAACCCATCTGAGTCATCATCACCATTTGAAGAAGAAGAAGAAGAAGAATTATCAGTAGCGCCCATCACTTGAAGCACAGATCTCACCATGTTCTTCAGCAAAGCCACTGACAAAACCGTGTTCATTACCAGCACTGGTAGCACACCTTCAGCAGCACTAGGGAAATTTGAAAGCCCCATGTTTAAAAAAAAAAAAGAGTTTATTTTTCTTTGTTTCAAGAATTCAGAAAGCAAAAACACTTTTTCCTTATAAATCTAAGCTAAAAATCTCTTATAGGTATTAACTTTTAAAAGAAGAGTTGGCTTTTGGCTGTGTCTTGGCTAGAGAGAGTTTGAAAACAAAGAAGCAAGCAATTTGCTTCCAATAACGTGAACCCATCTTGGGCTTTTTGGTTGATATATAAACTTGAGGCTCATCCTAAATACCGGTGTGCTTAACCCTGGTTGAGTGTGGTTACCATGGTGGGGTTAGTGGGTTATACACGTGGCGCACACGAAAAGTGATAATGAAAACGCAGTGAAAATAAGAACTTGGTCTGGCTTCTCACTGGAACACAGAGAGTAACTTTCACGAAGGACGTGTCCTTAAATGAAGTGATGCCTTGTGGCACACATTTCAGTTGGGGACTTGTCAAGAAGTTTCTGGATTCCCGTCCCGGAGCCGTGTATGATTTTTCTTCAAGCTTGTGCATTAGCTGTCTCTAACCAGAACCTGTTAAAATGCTGCCATTTTTTTAGATGGGTCCCTTTT
Organism: Zanthoxylum bungeanum; assembly: GCA_019454045.1. Classification (NCBI taxonomy): domain Eukaryota; kingdom Viridiplantae; phylum Streptophyta; class Magnoliopsida; order Sapindales; family Rutaceae; genus Zanthoxylum; species Zanthoxylum bungeanum. The sequence goes on from SKCR01023654.1 coordinate 142,386, forward strand.
TGATGCTTAATCAATCAAACGTTCAAATTCTGATTTTTTGGTATTGTTGAATGATAAGCTCTCTGTGGGCATATCATTCAAAACTAGCTTTCAACAAAACGAGTGAAACACAAAAACATGCCATACCCATACGGTATCTTTCAACGAGCACAAAGTTTCCACTTTGGTTGTTTTCTCTATTAAGGAGGGCTTTAACGTTAACATTTTTTTGACCATGATTGTAATTGCGACAAAGAAAGAATGATGGAAGTTGCTTTTTATGGGACCATTTGTCAAAATCTGAAACTTTTCAAAATCACCTGAAATTACGGCGCAGTAAACAAATTTCCCACCTGAAACGTGGTAAAATTGTATCCACAAACTCTCTTGATGAAGATGAGAGAAGCTTGTTGAAAGTGTGTAATAATACCAGAGACGAAATAAAAAAAATATTCCACGTCCCAATTCTAATTAATTAAGAGTATAAATTAATTTATAAATATTATTGTGAGATTATAAACTCACCAAACTTTATATCAAAGAGTACAATAATGAATACACACACAGTTTAAACTTATACACCCAGTATTATGCCTGGACCCTCATTTGTGACATGAACTGGCCTTTTATACATCACTTATTTTGGATAGCATTGGAATTGACGAGGTGTGTGAAAGAACATTCAAGGGAAGCAAATTGATTCTGAAACCAAGATGGAGCAGGTCATCCAATATTGAAAACAGTTACAGAACTGAAATCTCAGTAGCAATTGAGGCGTAAAACTGGTTGATCTTTCTCTTCTTCTACCATAAAACTGGTGATTGTTAATAATATTACAATGAGAAATTGGATTCCAGCAACATACATAAAACCCTAAAGCACTGGTAGTATATGGTGGTAATTGTGTACAGTCAGCCTCTTTACACTGATGTTCCCTAATGAGCTGAGGAATCGCTAGTATTAGTTCCCAGTGCCTGAAAATATGCTTTTTCAGAATTAGCCATCCGTTGCTGAAACATAGTCCATTCCTTTTTACATCTCTCCCTTACCTGGCATTAGCAAATAGTAGATATCAGCACCATTCGTAGATGAGAATTTCTCCAGTGTAAACAAAAAGAGCGGAAAAAAGGCATTGACGAGTGCAAACAAAATTATCTAAGGCTGGCTTTTACATACCCCTTGCCATGGTGCCTTCCCTTCTTGCGACTCTCCCTACAAAAAAGGCAAGTGGTGTCGATATTTCATTCCAGTTTGCACAATTTTAAGATGAACGAAATTGTTGGTAGCCAATTATTTATTTCCAATTACCTGGTTCCCGAGCGAGGGAACAGTTTGATGAACGATCCATTGAGAATCTACGACCCCTATCTTCTCATGTGCAGGCTGTTTTCAGGAGAAAGTTATTGATATTAATAGAGTTTAATTGAAATTTTAAACATATGACACATAAGACAGGTCACTAACCTCTACACATTTTCTGAGGGCAAAATCAAGGCCCCACCCATGGACTAAGTCATTCTGAAATCCGCCAGAAAATTAATAATAATAGAGCAATTGAAGGCAAAAATAACTGAAACCAGTTGAGGCATAAATGAACAAGAAAGCAAAACCCTCTATACCTGAATCATATGCCACACACACCGCCAAGCATCTCGAGAAAATACAGTAGCCATGATCTCTACAAATCTGCATGCAGTAACTCATCCAGTTATAAAATATCAGGTGAAGAATCAATGCATACCCAAAAATAAAATTCAAAGTTGGTCATACGCGGCACAGGGAGGTAGATGTGGGTCAGAGCACCAGCCTGGTTTCTCCACTGTTTCTCTAATGAATTCAGCAAACAAAAACATTTGTTACTTCATCATTAAATAAATCAAAATCCTACTAAATGAATTTATATTTTGGCAGTCATCCCATCATTCTTACTTGTGAACTTCCTGATCGCCTCTTCTCTTTGTCATCTGCCATGTTAATCCTTTGTTTGGTTCCAAACCAGGCTGCGAAATCTCCAAACCATGCTTCCTCACTAGTTTTATGTATCTGAAATTAAATAGAAAGGGCATTATTAAAATGGCTAGACTGAAAGAGAACAGTCAATAGAAGCCGTGGTATATCACCCACTCTTCTGCATTGAAATTATCTACACCAAGGTCTTCATCCCAGATAAAAATGTAGTCATATGGTGCCACAATGTCAGGATGCAAAAACCGCTTGGCATACCACCTAGAACAAAATTAAAAAACCATAAGATTGAATATAAATGCGTACATTCAAGCCTACCAGCAAGAGTAGAAATAACATTTACAAAATTAAAAAAACCATAAGATTGAATATAAATGCGTACATTCAAGCCTACCAGCAAGAGTAGAAATAACATTCATGATTATAAAATGAGATAGAAGACAATAGTTATTTACCATTTAGTTTGCTTTCGAGCACTCACATGGATAGCCCGCTTTGACCACTCAAACTCATCCCATTCAGTTGTCCGGCCATCATAATGAAATAGAACAATTGTAAAGTTCTCTGAGAACTGTTTGAGACAGATATTAGGGACACAAAGATGCACTCAAAGACAGAATGATCGGAGGGAAGGAGGGACCAACCTTTTTAACTGCTGCATCAATATTATTTTTCTGGTCGTAACCAACAGTGAAGGTGACAAGATACTTTGGTTGGCTGGTCAAGTCCTGCAGTAGCCGAATTCATTAGATATGTTGATGCCAGTAAACAACAATAATTAGAAGCACCAAGATGTTGCCATTGGTGTCTTCAACAAAACATTCATCCAAGGCTGCAGAAAACAATGAAACATTACACTGCACTTGGAAAGATGTCAGATACACACCTCATTAGGATTGCCCCACAATCTGCGCAAGTAAAAGTCTGACTCAGCTTTAAGAATTTTTGGTGGTAGTCTTTCAGCGCCTCGGGGATTTGTAGGAACCCAAATCTGTAGCAGAATGGAAGGTAAACACAACAGGCGAGCTCAATAATATTAACAAGGAACTATCAATACATCTTAAAATTTCGTAACAGAGTATGAAACAGACATTCAAGGAAGACGAATATATAATAGGCAAAAGAAAGCGAATGCCAAAATTGAAGGGATCTACAAACAAATATATCACACTCAAATCGTAAACAAAGAAACGAAGCAACACAGACCTGTTTTATGTACCACATTGCACATGTACATAAACTCAATTATATAGAGTGCGTTAAAGGTGCCACCTCATCAACAAGTACACTTTAAGGATACAGTATAATTTATTTCCTCAGTAATGTTTCAATAGAGACATGTCTATATCTTTTATACATAGAATTTTTGTACCAAATAATTTAAAAAAAAAAAAAAAAAGAAGAAGAAGAAAGAACTCAGTGACTAACCTCCTCTGAAGAGGAAGAGAACATAATGGCAAAAAACAGGAGAAAAAACAAGACATAATGTCAAGGATGCATGGCTCTTCCTCCTTGGACAAGGGTAGGGGTCAATGTAAATATTTGCAAGAGAGCAGGGCAGCTTACAACAGTAATTTTTCAGTCATAGTTAAAAGGTCTAGTAGCTACAGACTGAAGTTCAGAATCTCAAAGGCAGTCGTTATAATGTAAAATATAAAAAGACACAATCATAAATACAAGCTTCAACATATTTTTTTGGGCATATCTAGTTCCTAAATATGACCTACGCTATCTTGACCTCCTGATGATATCTTGTCTTATTAAGTAAATACCTTTTACGACAGCTTACATGCCTATTCTATGCTCTATGCTTGCGATCTTTGTTTAGCTGCCAACCACCATTGCAGGCAGCTTTTAAAGTTCTTACCAACCTGAAGAAACTATCTATTTGCGAAAACTGACCAAGAATCTCCAATGTGTGAATTGATACTAACCTCAATAAACTCACCGAAGAAATCATTTAGGAAACTGGTCACAAACAAAATTATGAAGTAACCATACAGCCAATAAGATCGTCATTTAGAACATTTAGCCTTGTAAAACCAGAAGCTATAGATATCAAAACTAAGAATAGGAAGCATTACCTTTGATGTATCATTCAAAGCTTGAGCTCGAGTTGAGCTGATATTATGACGGTTCAAAGGATTAAAGACATTCAAAAATCTTTGGGTTGAAAGGCCTGATCTTTGGTCCTCAACATATTCCATGGTGGGAAGAAGGCTGGATGGGACAGTGAACTGCCAAAATGAGAAACAGTGTGAATGTCCCATGTTATTTAGCTAAAATAAATTGTATAAATGTAATGAAGAGCATTCTTATATGCATAGCTCTGAATAGAAACAACGCAAATATCAAATAAAAATCCAACTTTAGGTACCTTAGACAATGACAACGTTGGAAAAGATACTCCTATGAAGAAGCCAAAAACAATTCCAATGAATGTCGTTACTATCAGCCTCATACTCTCATTTGGTTTTCTATTAACCCAACTGCAGCCAACATAAATTAAATTGAGTTTTCACATTTATATATATATATATGTGCAATGTCGTATTAACGAAATAACAAGTTTGAAACCTGCGAGCAGCAGTTCCCATTTTATTAACAAACTTATGGTCTTCACAATTTCGGTGCATTGGTGTAACAGTCCATAAAACAGGCACAGATCCTCCTGGTAGCAAAACAGAACCTACAGTAACACATTGTACAACAAAAGATGGGCATTAAAGAACAATACCGCTCAAATGCAGATAAACATTATTGAAACAAAAAAAAAAATGAGATCATGAAACTTGAAAATGGTGCTCACTAGTAACAAAACAATGTTACTACTCTAAGATAATAATAAACACCTGAAAAGATTTCCCCACTTCAAATGTAATCCTATATACCAACGTATTAAGTCCGACATATAATCACAATCTAAACCCCTTTCTCAAATAAATACCCAAATACTGTAAAAAGTCAGCGCATTTGAAATGGAATTAATTGCAGAACTGATACTCAATCTATCAATTTGCAGCTATTCCTCAAAACACAAAATGAACCAAGCAATCATGTGCTTCCGCCAAATAAATCCTCTACAAGTTACTCAACTCATCGAGCCATACCAATTGTTCCATTTGACCAATAAACAATCATCAAGAAACAAACAATCTAACACACACAAACCCAGAATTCCATTCAAACCCTCAACTTACCATGTGCCCTTTTTTTTTAACTTTAATTTAAATCAGCCAAAAACACAGATACCCAGATTACAAAAACAACTTGCCTTTTGCTTACATTCAAAGACACAGAAATAATACGACCAAAAACACAAACCTAAGCAATAAGTTAGCTTTAAACAATTAACAATAATAATAATTTTCGCCAGAAAACACACTGCCTTAGAAACTGGAAAAAAAGAAACAAAAACTTGAATACGTTAAAACCAATACTGATCAATAAAGAAACCAACTTTTGAACTGAATTTGAGTTCAGGAATTATTTAAAAAAGAGTGTACATTTACATACCTGCAAAAAAAACAAAGAGATTGTATGAAAAGTGTGACTAGATCTGGTGAGCAGAAACTGATCAAACTTATAAATCACAAGAAACCCACTTGCCCAGCCCCCTACTCTATTAAACGTGAGAAAAGGGTAAGAGTTTTATTGCTATATTTTTCAAGTCAAAGTTGGGCAAACAACGAGCGATGGAGTGAATCTTGAATAATTTGGATGAGTTTTTATTTATTTGGGTTCTTGATTTCAAGGGATTTATGAAATGATATGAGAGTTAGGTATTTGTGTTTTGTTGAGAATGTTAAAGCTATTTAATTTTTTTGTGTAGGGAATTTTAGGATTTCAACGGCGCTGCCAAGCTATTTACATTATATATTCAAAATCGATAAAGAAGATTTATTTTCAATAATATTTCTACATATATCTTACATTATACAAAATATTTTATTATTAATTTTTATAATAATATTATTTATTACATATCCAAAATTTCAATATAATATGAGTATAGAGTATTATTAGAAATTAAAAACTTAAATCATCATTATCTAAATTTAAGATAGAATAAACAAAAATTAATTGAATTTCTTTTTCTTTTCTTTTTTTTTGTCTGTTTTATATTGAAAAAGAAAAGATAACAACTCATAAAGGTTTATTAATTGCTAAGTGGGTATTTGTTCCATTGTTTGATTTGATTAGGGGTTAACGCTTGGCAGATGCATATTTAGCTAAATTAATAGGATGCTGTTTAGTGTGTCTTTTTATTTTCTTTTTTACCACTATTTATTTATTCTTTTTTTAGAATTCATAAAATGACAAAACAATAAAAAAAAAATTATAACATTTAGCACATCTTTTGAGAAAGATGATAAGGATTGACATATTGACATTGTGACTCCGTGATAGGTTGTAATTTTCGTATTTAGAGTCACAAGAGATAATGGAGTGGTCATATACACTCTTATACCAGACCTCATTTTCTGAAGGAAGTGGTTCAAATGGATCTTGTGAATCTTGGAATAAGGTATTGATGGAACTGGATCATTCTTCATTATCTATATTGTGTTTTGGGACAATGATGACCTCATATCTGGGACCAAGATAGATGTTGTGTTAGGCTAGAAATTATTAAAAACTGCAAGATGGCTGGCAAGCTCAGTGATTAAGTTGTTGTCTTGTTGTAGAAGCATTGAATCAAGAATGCTTCTCGTGTGCCTAGTTCTGGGTCCAAAATAACTTAACTTCTGGATGTTGAAAATATAGTCGATGCATAATCCAGATGGTAGTGACTTTGGATTACATATTGAGGGGTTGATTCCATAGTTTTTCTCTGTCATGCTCTTATGATTTTCATCTCTTCACCATTGAAGTGGACATAACCATTCTAAGAATGTCCAAACTAGAAAGTTCTTGCACCTGTTATTATGGAGATGTTTGAACATTGACCAAATAGGGAAGATAAATATTCCATTATATAACACAGTGACACACCACATGTATCATAATTCATCAAAACTCATATTCATGGAGGAATGAAGGTACATGCCTGTGATAAAAGGATAATCATGGTAAAACTTTGAGAATGAGAACGGATCATTTTTTGAGATGCTGGATTTTTGATTGAAAATGGAATAGATGGTTCCTCACGTAGGCCTGAATCTGGTTGAGATTGGTAAAGAAAACTTATGGTGAATTTTTTTTTTTATTATTATTTTCAGGTGAGTGGATCAGGTTGTGAGAGATAGAAAGTTTTCATGGACTGACCATGGAAATAATAGGAATCGGGCTTATGGAGGTGATGAGGTAGACAACAGGTTTTCTTAAGAGTAAGTCCGAGATGAGATTATGGTCCTGTGGACAACACAGCTACCTGGGCGACGCGTTTCTAGGCTCGCGGCCTAGTTGGGAAGTACGAAATAACATGGAGTCGCCACCCGGTGTGAACCGGGACAAAGATTTAAGGCCGCACTCACCCCTCGCAAGGGAAAACCTCAAACCGTTGGGTTCGGAATGGTCCCTTACTTATGTCACTTGTAATAAAAGGATTTATGTAATAATTTAACCATGCTTAAATAACATTTATTTCCAAAAATATCATGCTTCTAAATTCATATGCATACATCAACAAGTTCATCACAACATGCAACATCACATGGCAATCTCATGAACATATTTCAATCCTATGATATGGAAAACTAAGAACAACCTAATCATGTTTGAGTACTATCTCATGAACCTATTAACCAAATAACATGTTAACAGCCTAATCATGCTTGAATACAATCCCAAGAACACATAGAATGGATAAATGCAGGAATACAAATAATACGGTTGACTATATAACACAAGAAAGATCAACCAAGAGGCAATTATGCATGAATATGATAAGACAGACTCAGTTCAGTGTGTGCGCGTTTGTGTAGCGTTCGTAAACGCGTTCGAACGGTAAATAGAAGGTTAGCGTTCGTATGGCGTTTGATAACGAGTTCGAACGGAAATGAAACAGAATGCTCACGTTCGTATGGCGTTTGATAACGCGTTCGAACGGAAATGAAACAGAATGCTCACGTTCGTATGGCGTTCGTGAACGAGTTCGAACGGAAATGAGACCTGATGCATGATAAGGCAAAATGCATACGCGTTCGAGTTGCGTTCGTAAACGCGTTTGAACGGGAACAGACCTGATGCATGAAATGGGACGCAATACATAAACAACAAAATAAAGGGGGCGCGGCGAAGTACTGCCGTAAATGTGGCCTTTTGGGGGCTCTTGATCTCTCAAAGAGAGGACCTTTAGACCAACATACTAAGCCCATGCGCGTCATATCACATCATGCATACAAACATAAAGACAATCATATTCAACTAAGTATGTCTGATTGAACGTGTCTTGCATCCAACCGAACACACATCAACCGGCGCGGCAAAACATCATGGTAAAGGGCTTTAACCCCTCCCCATAGGGGATCTTTCATTCCACTTACAAAGCCCATGCGCTCGATTGAACCATGCATAAATAAGCAACAATATTAAACGTAATGTGTCTGATTGAACGTATCTCCCATTCAACCGAACACACATCAATCGGTGCGGCAAAGCATCGTGGTGAAGGATTTTAACCCTTCCGATTAGGGGACCTTCCATCGCACTTACTGAGCCCATGCACTCGATTATATCATACACAAATAAGCGACATACATAATTTAAGTAACAAGAAATAGATAAACCAAAGCAACACAAAACAAGAGAAGGTGCCGTTTACTCAAGTGGTACGTGGAGTTGTATCCCAAGTACAGACCGCACTACCGTCCATTCGGATTCGGCTACGGAATTTACGTCTGGGTTTCCATCCTATATACCACAAGAGACGACACTCTTCCATTTCATTCAAGCCACAACATGCATCCATAAACGACTCTCATGCGAATAAAATTCAATAATAAAAGAAACGAATATAAACTAATGAAAAAGTGCCCTCAAGTCTAACCTTTTAAGTCGTCTCTCGGACTCGCGTTTCACGAAGATCGGAAGGGGTAAAGCTCCGCAACTCTTCCGGTTCACTGGTTCACTGCTCTCGTTCATTGTCTTACTGTTTTGGGTCGTCGTCCTCCGTCTTTTGCTGCTATTTTGACTCCGATTCGATGCCGCTGCTACTGTTTTGCTGCTGTATTTTAGTTACTGTTTTTGGGATGTTTTGGCTACTGTTTGGGTGTGATTTTTGGTGATGTTATGGTGTGGTTCGGGGGCTGTTTTATGTGTGTGTTTAGGGCTGCTGTATGGGCTGTTTTAGGAGGTGTAGGGGCTGCTGTTTTCGGTTGTGGAGTGGGGGATATGAAGGGGATTATTCTATTTTTCTTCTTGTTATTGCCGTGAGTTGTGTGTATCTTATCTGTATGAGCTAGCTAGGGTTGAGAAGGTTGGTGAATGGTTCTTTTTATAGGCAAAAGGTTAGGCTTGACAAGGAAAGGGATTTGATTTGGTGTTGGATAAGGGAAGTCAAAGATTGAGGGGGGACAAATCTTGGCTAGATAGGGAAGGTTGAATATTTAGTTTATGTTGATTAGGCATACAATATTTTAAGTTTGGGAATAATATATTGGTTGATTGATTTTAACTTGGTATGATTATATTTGATTGGTTTAGATTAGGTATGATATCTTTTTAATTTGGTATGTGATTTTTAGATTTGTTTTGATTTCACCATGTGTTAAATATGTGTTTTAAGTGGGCTTGGGCGTGTGGGCCAAGGCTGGGCGAATTGGGCTTGATGTGAGGCTAGCAGCAAAACCAGAATTACCGACACTATTCGAACGCCTTATCGAACGTGGCACGAACGTCCGCAATCTGCCTGACGTTCGAACGAAGTAACGAACGCAGCACCAACGAAGACAGTGAACTTGTTTATTCTGAATTCCCCCTTCCGATGTCCGTTTTCCGTGATCTCCGTGACTTAAAAGGTAGTGTCTCCAAAATGAGACTCATCATAGGGACTTATGTGTAAAAATGCAGTGCCTACAGGTCCCCTTTTATATGTTGAACTGTGAAGTCATATTTGGAGAACCATTCTTTCAATCTCAATAGATGTTTGTTTGGGAGTGCCTTGTTTTTAAAATCGAGCATATCTGGGAAAGATGAGTTGTCCATTCTGACAAGGAATTGGTGGCCAATCAAGTGGATTTCAAACTTTTTGATTCTATACTTGACCACAATAGATTCTTTGTAGGTTGTATGATAGTGTTTTCCAGAGTCTTTGAACTGACCACTACCATGACCATGCAAAAATTCTCTGTTGTTAATCTTTTCTATCGGCACTACTCCCTAATAGACATCACTTATATCTATCTGTAAAATTCTTTTTCCAGTACTGGGAATCTTTAAAGTGGATGATTATGCGTGATCTGTTTCAAATTTTTTACAGTTGTGGTTTGAGCAGGATCCCAATAGGGGGCATTCTTTTTTGAGAGTTTAGACAGCTGGCTGGTGTCTTTGGACACATGTAGCAGAAAAATCTTAAGATAATTGACTATCACAAGAAATTATTATATCTGCTTTCTTGACAAGTATTCATCAGAAAAACTTAGGAGTTCATGTACAATATATGGACATGAAAATGCATCCCAATGAAATCAATATTGGATTGACCAATATGACTTTTCTTTTCAGATAGCATAATCCCAAGGGTCTGGACTATGGACTCAAACTATTCTAACAAATGACAATGAACTATTGGATCTTTTGAGAACAGTAGGATGCCATCAATGTAAATAAAAATACTGTGTAGAATAGGCTCAAATAGACGAGTCATTGTGTTTTGGAAAATGGATAGGGCTATTTTGAGGCCAAAGGACTTGACAATCCATTGGTAATGGGCATTGAGAATGCAAAAAGTTGTTTTATATCGATTTGTTGGATCAATACCAAGCTACCAAAAATCAGCCTTAAGGTCAAACTTAGAAAAATATGGGCATCAACAAGGTGGACAAAAAAAAGTTGATCTTTCGAAGAGGTAACTTATCATCTTGAAGAAAATGATTAAGAGGTATATAATCAATGACTAATCTCTTCTTTCCCCTAACAATCTCATATCTTTTCTCCACATAGAATGCTTGACACGCCCAATATGACTTTGTAGACTCAATCAGACCTTGTTTTAATAGCTCATTGCACTCTTGCTGAGATTAGACCCGGCCAAGGTTCCGGTTCCGAATCGGAACCGAACCGATTGGAACCGAACGGTTCCGGTTCCGGAACCGAAACTTGATCGGTTCGGTTAGGGTTCCTACCCTAACCGAACCGATTGGAACTGAAAGATTCCGATTGGAATCGGTTGGAACCCTAGGGTTCTAACCCCCCCCAAAGGCTACTAGCCGTTTGGGGGCCAGCCCAATGGCTCCCTGCCCCTAACTGCCAAAAATGTTTTTGGGGAATTCCCAAATTAAGTTTTTAAAAATTTAAGTTCAAGCTCTTTAATTTAATAATTTTTTTTATCATTTTTTTAGATATGAATTTTATTTGTAATTTAATGTAATTATGTAATGTAAGTTTATTATATAAATTCAAATTCATAATTTTAAATTATATTAATTTATCAATCTCAATTTTTTATTTTCAATAAAGCAAAAAAAAAAAAACCAAATGGAACCGGAACCGATCGGTTCGATTCAGGTTCCGGTTCCGGTTCCACACTCATGGAATCGGGAACCGTCTGGTTTGGTTATGGTTCGGAACAGAACCGAACCGCCGGCCGGGTCTAGCTAAGATAAGGCTAAATCAGATGGTGACATACCCGGAAGGGTGGTGATTACGCTCAAAAAGTACTTGCGGTTATCGTAGTATAGTTTGGGTGTCGATTCCTCAGAGAGATGGTTACAAGGAATTAATTCACTTATGAAAATGTTAGCAATAACTTGATTAAATATATGGATTAAATTTGTAATGTAAAATAAAAACGATGAAAAGTACGTAAGAGTTATCAGTAGAGAAAAGCAGCAAAGCGTCGGGAATCCCTCTTGTATCAAATTTCTATATTCAGTAGTTGATTCTTTTTATCACTCAATTGAAGGTTTCACATCCCAAACCAACAATCAGAATACATTTCAATTCAAAACATATTAAATTCTAAGGTAATCGATGAATTATTTTCTCTATGTTAATAGCACACAATGTTATCGTTATGACCTATCTAACGTCGATAATATACCCTCGGGAAATATTACAATAGAAGATCAACTCATAAAACAATATTACCAGTCACAACTGGGTTCCCCAATCACACATAGAAGAAGCATGACTATTCTTATATGCAAGTTGGTAAAACACAATCTCTAGATTATAGATCAAAGGATAATAAAGAACAACAAGGTATCAATTGTGTTAAACGTTGATGAACATTCAAGAACCAAAAACATAAATATAAGAACTTAATTACAAGAGATAAATATAAAAAAAAAGATTAAGGAACAACACTACTGTGCATGGAGTTGATCAGGCTTCCGCTGGTAAGACTTTGGTTGCATGGGCTGTTTAGGTTGCACTAAAACCTGCGTGAATATTCATGCAAATAATAAGCATGCGATTAGCACACAATAAAAATAAAAAATAAAACTAAAGTAAAGTAAAGAAAATAAAATGAAATAAAATAAAATAATTACAAATGCAAGGGTTGTCTCCCCGCTAGCGCTAATTTTAACGTCTTCAGCCAGATGTAATCTCTCAAGTGGTCATGGTGGCTTCCATGTAGTGGACTAGGTATTCCAATGGCCTTTCTTCTTCGGTGGACCTTGGTGATTAAGGCATGAAAAGGAATTTTTAGCTGGCTGCGACATTGTATCCATGGATCCCCCAGGGTCTACTGATGGTTGAGATTTTAGGCTGCATATAAGGAAAAATTGGCTCAATCTCCTTTTTAACTTTCCAGGGATCATCTTCAAGTGGGCACTAACTCTCATTTTTCTCTTTTTATGGTTCTTTGGGATCGGCTCCAGTTCGGGAGGGCTAGATTCATGTTCTGTAAAGCCTGTATTCGGTAAGTTGTGTCTATCAGGTATGTGTACTGGCACTCAACGTCATCCCGTGGTTATTTCTCAACATGAAAAATATTCACTTCCAGTGTTGTATTCCCAAATGATATCTTCATGAGACTGTTCCTGCAATTGAGAAGGGCGTTAGCTGTAGCAAGAAAAGGTCTACCTAAGATGAGAGGCATTTTTGACTCAGTGTTAACCATAGATTGAGTGTCTAAAATTAGGAAATCAACAGGGTAGTAGAATTTATCAATTTGTAGTAAACATCCTCAACTACTCCCCATGGTTTTCTGAGAGAGCGGTCAGCTAACTGTAAAACCACAGATGTAGGTTTAATCTCTCCAAATTCGAGCTGCAGATAAATAGAATATGGCATGAGATTAACACTAGCACCTAAATCTAATAAAGCATGACCGCACTCATATGTGCCAATGTGGCAAGCAATAGTGAGGCATCCCAGATCTTTATATTTTGGTGGGGCCCTTTGGTCAATTACTACACTTGCTTGCTTTGTTAGGAATGCAGTCTTTTTCACATGTTGCTTTCTTTTCATGGTGCATAGATCCTTCAAATCCTTCGCATATGTGGGGACCTGTTTGATCACATGTAACAGAGGAAGTTAATTTTTACTTGCTTTATATGTTCTAGGATCTCACCATTAGGGTCTGTAGCTCTTGCAGTAGTCCTAAGAGCTTGAGGGAAAGATACTCTAACTGGGCTCTGTGTCTCTTGTTCTTCCTGAGGAATATTGGTACTAATATCTTTGGGGTCAACTATCTGAGTTATCAATGACACAAACATTTGATTGGTTTTACTCCGGGCCTCTATAAATGCGTGCACAGTGTCCGCGGGGGACTAAACCGGAGAATAAAGGAGTCGCCACCCAGTGTGAACTGGGAAATGATTTAAGGCCGCACTCACCCCTCGCAAGGGAAGACCTCAAACCGTTGGGTTCAGAATGGTCCCTTACTTATGCCACTATAATGGACGGGTTCACATAATGATATAACCAAGTCTTATGCAGCACATGCAAGATACTTCAAATAAACACACAAATTTGCACACCCATAAACATGAATATAAATAAAAGCAAATAAAGTTAAGAAATACTAGGTACGATAACAAGAATCATAATAATCAAAAGCAAATAAAGCGTCAATAAATAAATAGTAAACAAAAAGGGGGGTTAATCATGCGTATATGAGTATTTCCCGAGCAGTACGTGGAGTTATATCCCAAGTACATACCGCACTACCGTCCATTCAGATTTGGCTACGAAATTTATGTCTGGGTTTCCATCCGATATACCACAAGGGATAATACCACGCAATCATTAATGCAATGTAAATAAAGAATAGACATGAAAGTAGATGCAAAATAATATAGCAACACATAAACAAAAGTAAAGGCGGAATATTAAAATGACAATAAAAGCGAATAAATAAATAAAAAGATAAATAACAAAATAAATGCTAGATAAGATAACGATGAAATAAATAACGAAATAAAATGCGAAATAATAAAATAACAATGAATAAAAAGATAAACAATAAAATAAATACGGAATAATAAAATAAAGATAAATAATAAAATAAATGCGGGATAAATAACGAAATAAAAGCGAAATAAAGAAAAGTGTGACCAGAAATTTGGCCGTCTGTAATGTAGGATGACCGGCGTAAACACACGTATAACGCAAGTGCACGTATCATTCAAGTAGTATAAAAATATCGATCCCACAAGGACTTAATTCCTACTGTTGTTATTAATTATTGATACTATTTATTTACAGGTATCTAATTATAGGGAGAAGATAATGATTGTTTGATTGGTTGGTTGAATGTGGTTTTCCTTAATTAAAATAAATAAAATAAACAAAAGAAAATACTAAGGAAAATAACAAAAGACTCAAAGATCTAGGGTTGTGAATCTTTCTAATATCTTTTAAAAGATGAAGTGATTATTTTATGTTTGTGTAATAAATCGGTTTACTAACCTGGAACACGAAATTATGCGAAAGCCTCTGTCGATGGTCAGACGCAAATACCCAGTTTAACCCAATTGAACCATATGTCTATGTCAACCAAATTACCTGGATTTATTAAGTTTAAGTTCCAATTATGGCTACCCCCACCCGACAGGTATATGTCTATCCTGTAAGGAAATCTATTAAATGGTTATATATCCTCAAGGAAGATCGTGGGCTATTAAGTCTAAGGCTGAAACCTAAAATTCCTTTGTCAAGTTTATTTTAGATTTACCACATCAATCTTATTGGTGATCAGACAATAAGAAGCATTAAACTTAAGACTTAATAAGTAAACCTTTAAATTATCCAAACTATAAAATAACCCCTTATAAACCGGTGATATTAGAATTCATCACAACCCTGGATATCTAACTTAGTTACGACACATAACTAGGGCTAGTAAAATTTTAAAAGTAAAAGACATAAAGTAAAAATGCTGAAAAGTAATTGCGGTAAAGTAAAAGCTGAAAAGTAAATTACAATAAAATAAAATGCTAAGGTAAAATGATCAACTTTTACTGTTTACTATTTAGATATCTCCCTTTAATATAATATATTAACTTGTGATTATTTTACCAACCGTCCATATAGGCGGTAACCTGATTAAGTCAAATTAAGTCCAACCAGCCATAAAGGCAGAACCAAAATAAACCCGCCATATAGGCGGTAAGAAAATTATATAATATTAATATATTAATTTTATAAAAAAAAAACTTTCATTTGCTTTCCATCTTTCGGTGGAAAGCAAATGATATAAATGCATTATTGCATTACTTTACAGTAATGCAATAATGCATTTGAATTTTCAAATGCATTGTCAAAGCTCATTATATAAATGAGACGCTCGGCACTTCAAAGAGGGGGGAAAAGATGAAGATGTTGGGGCAATTGTGGAACCCCTAGGGTCGGATCGGTGCCCCGCGCAACGGAAGTGGGTCTAACCTATGGATATCTAGCATGGGTGTTGATGTGATCCTAGCTGCACCTGGTTCGGTCCAGACCACAATCGATCCAATCCATGTACCAGTTAGACCAATTACAAGACACAGAGCTCAGAAGATCAAAGACGTTATGGCAGACCTGGCCCAACGTCATGTAGCTGAATTGAACAAGCATGTTCGATACCAATTGGACTTCAATGAAGAGGGTTCAAGAGTTACACACTTGACCCAAGTCATCGAGGAGCAGCATGGATCGATTTCATTTGTTTAGGCTTATTTATTATTTATTTGCAAGTATGGAACCAACGTGGATGACCGTTTTTATTTATTATTTGGGTTAGTTTATTTTATTTATTTGTGGGTTCAAAATGGGCTAGAAATTAGAAGTTATGAGTTTTTAGTTGGTAATGGGTAGTTTAAGGCTATTTTAGACTTGTTGGCTCTCTTAGGGTTTGAGCATGTCACTATTTAAACTCAAAAACAACTCTTAATGAATGACCCAATTTTTAGTGCGTGAATAGTAACTTTCTTGAGATTAAGAAATTTTTTATCAACGTTCAATGATTGAACAAAGACTTATCAAAGGGTTGGCATCCTTTGTGGCGTCCATTTTGCTGGCAAAATTCATCTGAGGCTATCTCCAAGGGTTTTCAATGACAGGTTCTTTGGGGGTCTACGGGATCTTGAATCAGATTTCGTCTTTTTCGTATCTAGTTTCGTATCAATTAGTAACTGAGCCAGATTTCAGGTCTGACTTTTTAATTATTTATCTCTTTTTTTTTCGTTCTTCTTTTGTTTCTTTTCGTCTGTCAAATCTTTTTTTTTTCTTTCCTTTTGTTTTCTGATTAGCGTTCTACGCTTGCCCAAAAAAAAACAATCACGTTTGTTACTCACAAAAAGCAAATCTCCTTTTGACAATTTTTTTTTTTGCTTGTTTCAGCGTGAAAAAAAAACTTTGATTTTGATTATTCTTCTTCACGTCATGGTGTTTGATTTTGATTATTCTTTAAATAAGTATTAGGTTTCAATAATACTTTGTCTGCAAAAAAAAAAAAAAAAAAAGAAAAAAGAAAGAAAGAAAGAAAGGAGGAGAAGAAGGCAATCGGCTACTGCTACTGTTAAAAAAAAAGTAGAAGGCCCACTGTTTATTCTTATTAGTTTCATTAGGAAGTCTTTTTTTTATTATTACTTTTTATCTTGTTTTGGTGCAATATGATAGTGTTGGCTGTTTGGTCCTGGTGTATAAGGTTCGTACCATATCACTACTGTGCTTATTTTACTTATGCAATTTTAATATTGTCCTGTCAAAAAAAAAAAAAAAAACAAACAAACAAAACAAGGTCCAATAAAAAAAAAACCAAAAAAAAGGACAAAAAAAGTTTTTTGACATTTGTCAGAAATTTAATCGTGCACACCGTATTTAGCATACTTATTGCACTTGTCTATTTTATTATTTCCATTTGCACTCTAATTTTAGTTTTTTTTTTTTTTATATAGTATCATTGTTTCTTCTTGAGTCACGTCTTATTTTACTTAATACCCTTATTCCTTTGATTCCTTGTGGATTTTACTGACTTTTGGACTACACACGGATTGTGTAATCCATTGGTGGTTAGCGTTCGACATTGAAGGGAGGTAATTATTCGAGGGGAGTGTTTGAGAGAGAGTGAAACACGAGAGCTTGTGAGGTTTTGTGAGGTTTCCTTTATTTAATTAATTTAATTTTTTTTTTCTTGTTATTACTAATCTATTTGTTACTTAAGATGGCAGAGAAAGATATGGACGTGGATGAGAGGTTTAATACCATGGAGCAGAATATGACTGAGTTTCGAGAGATGTTTGGAACTATGAACGCGGCGACAGAGAGGTTGTTGAGGGAGGTTACTAGTCTCCAATTCTCTAGTGTTCAGAAGGAGGTTGAGGGGCCACAACAATTTAGGCCGGAACAGGCAGAGCAACAACCACATAGGGTACCTACACATGAGGTTGAGGTTGAAAATAATCTGGATGATATGGAGGAGTTGGATGAGTTTGAAGATGAGGAGGATAGGTATAGACCGCAGGATAGGCGGTATGAGAGGAGATGTGACAGACGGGATATGAGGTTTGATGAGCGAATAGGTTTTCAGCGAGGAGATAGAAGGGCCTATGAGGGAGAAAATAGACGATTTGGTGACAGATTTGGAGGTAGATATGGGAGATATGCGTATGATGAGCATAATTATGACTACCGGAGGGAGCCTGACATGGGAGATCATGGTAGGAGAGAGGATATTGATGGTGACCTAGGCAGTATCAAGATGAAACTCTCATCTTTCCATGGCAGAAATGATCCAGAGGCGTACTTGGACTGGGAGAGAAAAATTGAGCTGATCTTTAATTGTCATAGGTATTCTGATGAGAAGAAAGTGAAGTTGGCTGTAATTGAGTTTACAGACTATGCGGTGATTTGGTGGGATCAGTTGGTAACTAATAGGAGGAGGAACCACGAGAGGCCAGTTGAGACTTGGGATGAGTTAAAGGCTCTCATGCGTAAGAGGTTCATTCCAAGCCACTATTACATAGAATTATATCAGAAGTTACAACATTTGTATCAGGGATCGAATAATGTTGAGGACTATCATACAGAGATGGAGGTAGCAATGATTATGGCGAATGTGGTGGAGGATAGAGAAGCCATGATGGCTCAATTTTTAGGAGGGTTAAATAAAGAGATTGCGAGTGTAGTTGAGTTGCATCATTATGTGGAGTTGGAGGATATGCTACATATGGCGATCAAGGTAGAAAGACAGTTGAGGAAGAAATCCGCATCTAGATACACTGTACAGGGAACTTCTGCTTGGAAGCGGAAGTGGCCTAGTAATAAGTGGAGAGATGAGGGTTTCAATAAGCCCAAGACTGATAGTGGTAAGGGGAAAGAAATGGAGGCAGGTGAGTTAAGGTTAAGTCTGAAGTGGTAATTCCAAAATCCAAGGAGGTAAAGTGTTTTAAGTGTTTAGGTATGGGACATTATGCATCATAGTGCCCCAACAAGCGAACACTAATAATGAAGGATGATGGTAATATCGATTCCACAGATGGGGAGGTGGAAGATGAGATGTCTGCGTTAGAGGATGCTAATGATGATGAGGGAGCAGCATACCCACTGGATAACATGTCGCTTGTGTCTATGAGAGCATTGACAGCACAGATAGTCGAGGAGGAGACCGAGCAGCAGAGAGAGAATATTTTTCATACTAGGTGTAGCGTGAATGGGAAGTCATGTAGTATGATCATAGATGGGGGTAGTTGCACCAACATGGCTAGCACAATATTGGTGGCAAGATTGGGGTAGTCATGTTTACCACACCCTAAGCCATATAGGCTACAGTGGCTTAATGAGTGTTGTGAGGTCAGAGTGACCAAGCAGGTATTGTTGACTTTTACCATTGGGCCTTACACGGATGAGGTGTTGTGTGATGTGGTACCCATGCAAGTAGGCCACATACTTTTGAGGAGGCCGTGGCAATTCAATAGGAAGGTGATACATGATGGGTTTCGAAACAAATACTCATTCCAACATAAAGGTAAGCCTATTACATTATACCCTTTGACACCAAGACATGTCCATGATGATCAAGTCAAATTACAGTTGGAAAGAGAGAGAGAGAGAGAGAGAGAGAGAAAAGCTGCATCCTTGGGGGGTAAGAGTAATAATAGTGAGAAAATGGGATCTAAACCCGAGAGTGGGGGAAACACTAAGATTAGAACCGAGAGTAAACCCAAAGGAAATGGGACTGAGGGAGAGAGTGAGAAGAAAGGGAGAGTGAAAAAGAGTTTTTATCTAGGTGATGGAGAAGTGATGAGAGCCTACAAAGCTAGCAAACTCATGTTGCTACTGGTGTATAAGGACACGTCACATTTTTCTTTACTTACTAACACTAATAGTTCATTTCCTGTTTCTATTTCTTCCATTTTGTAGGAATTTGAAGACGTGCTCACATAGGACATCTATATTGGGCTCCCACTCATTCGAGTGATAGAACATCATATTGATTTCATACCTGGAGCTGTCATTCCTAATAGACCCGCATATAGGAGTAATCATGAGGAGACTAAAGAACTTCAGAGGCAAGTTGAGGAGCTGATGGAGAAGGGTTACGTACAAGAGAGTATTAGCCTGTGTGCAGTACCGGTGTTATTAGTGCCTAAGAAGGATGGGACGTTGCGTATGTGCGTGGATTGTCGTGTCATCAATAATATCACGGTAAAGTATCGACATCCTATTCATAGGCTAGATGATATGTTAGATGAACTGCATAGATCTAAGATTTTTAGTAAAATTGACCTTAAGAGTGGATATCACCAGATTCGTATGAGAGAAGGTGACGAATGGAAGACCGCTTTTAAAACTAAGTATGGGTTATATGAGTGGTTAGTAATGTCTTTCGGTTTAACAAACACCCATAGCACTTTTATGAGACTTATGAACCACGTATTGCGTGCATATATAGGGAAGTTTGTAGTGGTCTACTTTGATGACATATTAGTATACAATAAATCTTTAGATGAACATGTAGGTCATTTGAAATGTGTGCTTGATATTTTAAGAAAAGAAAAATTATTTGCTAATTATAAGAAATGCACATTCTGCATGGATAGAGTCATTTTTCTTGGTTTTGTAGTGACTGCAGATGGCATAGAGGTGGACAAAGAGAAAGTTAAAGCGATTAAGGATTGGCCAACACCTATTACAGTGTCTGAGGTTAGAAGCTTCCATGGATTGGTGAGTTTCTATAGGCGCTTTGTGAAGGATTTCAGTAGCATGGATGCACCATTGACTGAGTTAGTTAAGAAGACGGTGGGATTTTACTGGGGTGAAGCTCAAGAGAGTGCTTTTCAGACTCTCAAGGAAAGGTTATGCAGTGCACCAGTTCTCGCACTACCTAATTTTGAGAGCACATTTGAGATAGAGTGTGACGCAAGTGGCATAGGTATTGGGGCGGTATTGATGCAAGAGAAAAGTCCTATTGCGTACTTTAGTGAGAAGTTGAATGGAGCAACTCTGAGATATCCCACGTATGATAAGGAGCTGTATGCACTTGTGCGAGCGTTGGAGACTTGGCAGCATTACCTATGGCCCAATGAGTTCGTGATACACACATATCATGAGAGTTTGAAACACCTTAAGGGGCAAGGAAAACTGAACAAGAAGCATGCTAGATGGATGGAGTCTGTAGAGACATTCCCTTACGTCATTCGCTATAAACAGAGTAATGAAAATGTAGTTGCAAATGCCTTATCGTGCATGTATGTTTTACTTACTTCTTTAAGTGCAAAAATATTATGGTTTGAATTTATTAAAGAGCTTTATGCATGTGATGTGGATTTTTGTGATATTTATGTTGCATGTATTAAATCTGCATTTAGTAAATTCTACCAGCATTAGGGATTTCTGTTTAGAGAAAATAAGTTATGCATTCCTTCTTGTAGTATGCGTGAGCTATTAGTGAGAGAGGCTCATGGAGGTGGACTAATGGGACATTTTGGAATTAGTAAGACCCTAGAAACCTTAAAGGAATATTTTTACTGGCCTAGGATGAAGCGCGATGTAGAGCGAATTTGTGATCGGTGTCTCACTTGTAGGAAGGCCAAATCTAGGGTGAAGCCTCATGGATTATATACTCCATTACCTGTACCTAGTGAACCATGGGTAGATATTTCGATGGATTTTGTGTTGGGTTTACCAAGGACTAAACGGGGTAAGGATTCCATTTTTGTAGTGGTTGATAGATTTAGCAAGATGACACATTTCATTGCATGCCATAAAACTGATGATGCGACTAACATATCAGACTTATTATTTAGAGAGGTAGTACGACTACATGGGATTCCTAGGAGTAGAGTTTCTGATAGAGATGTCAAGTTCTTGAGTCATTTCTGGAAGGTTTTGTGGGGTAAGCTAGGGACTAAATTACTTTATTCTACTACGTGTCATCCTCAAACAGATGGACAGACAGAAGTGGTTAATAGGACATTGACTCAATTTCTTCGTACTATAGTAACTAAGAATTTAAAATCATGGGAAGAGTGTTTGCCATTTATAGAGTTTGCATAGAACATGTGCATTCATTCTTCTACTTCATATTCACCTTTTA
The DNA here is from genome assembly GCA_019454045.1 of Zanthoxylum bungeanum. Classification (NCBI taxonomy): domain Eukaryota; kingdom Viridiplantae; phylum Streptophyta; class Magnoliopsida; order Sapindales; family Rutaceae; genus Zanthoxylum; species Zanthoxylum bungeanum. The sequence continues at coordinate 164,464 of SKCR01023654.1, forward strand.
AAATTGTATATGGATTTAACCCACTAACGCCATTGGATTTATTGCCTTTGCCTATTAAGGAAAGAGTAGGTTTAGATGGGAAAATGAAAGCAGAATTGGTGAAACAAATACATGAGAAAGCACATGAACACATATTACGGAAAAATGAGTAGTACGCTTCTCATGCGAATAAAGGCCGTAAACGCGTGGTGTTTGAGCCTTGTGATTGGGTTTAGTTACACAAGCATAAGGAAAGGTTTCCGGCTCAACGAAGAACCAAGCTTCAACCTCGGGGAGATGGCCCTTTTCAAGTCGTCGAAAGGATCAATGATAATGCATATAAGCTTGATCTGTCTGATGAGTATAATGTTTCTGCTTCATTTAATGTTTCTGATTTGTCCCCTTTTGATGCAGGTGTCGATTCGAGGTCGAATTCTTTTCAAGAGGGATGGGATGATGTGATCCTAGCTGCACCTGGTTCGGTCTAGACCACAATCGATACAATCCATGTACCAGTTAGACCAATTACAAGACACATAGCTCAGAAGATCAAGGACGATATGGCAGGCCTGGCCCAACGTCATGTAGCTGAATTGAACAATCACGTTCGAGACCAATTGGACTTCAATGAAGAGGGTTCAAGAGTTATACACTTGACCCAAGTCATCGAGGAGCATCATGGATCGATTTCATTTATTTAGGCTTATTTATTATTTATTTGCACAAACGGAACCAACGTGGATGACTGTTTTTATTTATTATTTGGGTTAGTTTATTTTATTTATTTGTGTGTTCAAAATGGGCTAGAAATTAGAAGTTATGGGCTTTTAGTTGGTAATGGGTAGTTTAAGGCTATTTTAGACTTTTTGGCTCTCTTAGGGTTTGAGCATGTCACTATTTAAACTCAAAATAACTTTTAATGAATGACTCAATTTTTAGTGCGTGAATAGTAACTTTCTTGAGATTAAGAAAATTTTTATTAACGTTCAGTGATTGAACAAAGACTTATCAAAGGGTTGGCATCCTTTGTGGCGTCCATTTTGCTGGCAAAATTCATCTGAGGCTATCTCCAAGGGTTTTCAAGGACAGGTTCTTTGGGGGTCTACGGGATCTTGGATCATAATTCATCTTTTTCGTATCCAGTTTCGTATCAGGTATATTTTTAAAAATTAATAAAATATAATATTTTATTTTTCAACTGTTTAGGGAAAACAAGAAATAAATCTGGATCCGGAAAAAATTAATCAGAATAAAAACCAGATACGGATTATAACTTCCAGGGCAAAGGCATGCTGCCTGGCAGCATGTGTGGGCGCTACAGCGCCACTTTTCTCTCGGCCAATATGGTCGAGAGCAAAACCACATACTTTTTTTTTCTTAATTTTAAAAACCTAAATAACTTTTTAAAATCACCCAAAATAATTTGAATTTCAAAACTAACCACAACACATGTTATACAAGAAACATATATAAATTCTAAATATATATATATGCATTTCTTTGAATCAAATTTCAACTCAAAATAGAATCATGCAATGAAATGACTCATGAATAAATCTAGGTCACCCATAGGTGGTCAAGTGATTCTAGAATGGTAGCCATAGCTCTAAGCATTAGAGTTTCAAACTCTAATTTTATGTCTATGTCTAACAAAAATATTTTAACCTAAACCAAGCATATTGTGTTTATACTTCTAAAGTATCTAACACAATTTATTAGCCTTATTTCAAGATTAAGTTATGTGATCATGCATTCAATACATAATTCATAACTTAAGAGAAGTTGAAACTTACCTAGCGAGTTTGATGCAAAAATTCAATCTCTTTCTCTTATTGAAATGGTAGGAGAACCTCCGAGGTTTGCAAGCTTCACTCCAAGATCCAATCTTAATTCCAATGTTCGCAAGCTTCAATCCAAGATTCAATCTTGATTTCTTCTAGATGAAATGTTGTAAAGACCTCACAAACTTCTCTAAACACTTCTCTAACTTAAGCTAATTTCTCTAAGAATTTGCTTGTACTTAGCTTACTCAAGCTTTTTCTTTGCTTATGTTTAATTAAAACCTTCCTAAAGCTTGCTATTCATAGAAAAATTTAGGTAATTTTTAATTAATAAAAGTTGTAATCAATTTTTATGTGGGCTTAATCTAATTTGTCCAAATATGTATAATTATGTGTGACTAATCTCCATTATCTCCCACTTTGATTTAATCCAATTAAATCAAGCCAAAACCACCTATTATTACATACTTATAATTACCATAATATCCTCAAATGGTAGAGATAATTATGATTTTACAATTAACCCCTTGTGTAATTATTGAATTAATCCCATTAGGTCAAAGTAAATAATAAATGTTATCCAATAACACTTGATTATCTTAGTTGATAATTATAATATCGAATATTATCTTTTATCAAAATAAATAGACTACCCAAGTGCTCAACGAGTACACTTCATGTTGGGACTCTATAAGTACAGACATGTTCGTCATATAAGCCTAGATAATATGTATGCAATTCGGCCACCTCCGAATTCGCGAAGAACACGAACGAATTTTCTGAACTATACAAGTTGAGGTCATCACATATGTTTAACAATCCCTCTGTCGTAGGCTATCCGAGTTGTGCTTAGGAAACATAGAATATATCGTCAAGTTTCTGAGGCGCATGTCTCATGTCGACATGTCCATGATTCTTCATAAGTGATGCGATCCACCCTAGATGATCGACTTTGTCCAAAACTTTAAGAATTGTGACTTTACTCACATGGATACCTAAAACCCTTATGGAACACATACGGGCCGACAGATCCTATCTTGCTTCACACTTGATTACTGAGTGCATCGGTCCACACCCAATGAAAATCTAGAGGCCAGACCATGAAAGGTTTCTGACATACATGGCATCAAAATAAGGAGGATATCACACAAAATCAATGTTATCATATAGTCCAAGGATCACATATGCTACTCGACTTGAGGAGATTCTATTGACTGTGAAGTGTACTTCCAACTATTTGGAATTACCTATGAGTCATTCAGTATTCGGTTCAACCAATACCCACATGTCTATACGATCTTCTAAAGCTCATGGTACATCGGTTTAACCCATTGGAACTCCAATTCCAATATACGACATGTGCTAGTCTTCTAGGTTATAGGAATTCGATCGTATTTCAAAACCAAAAACTAGGAATATTTACTTTAAGAATAGTTTATAATAGTAATATTTATCCAAATGTCGGACCACCTAATGTCCAATATTACTACAAGACTATTCTAAGGTCGATGTCATTCTTAGCATATCTATACATCAATCTAATACGCATAATGACAATACCATTAATAATGTATGAAATGAAAATATAGTTATTTTATTAATAAATAATAAAATATATCATTCGGATTGGCACTCCAAGCATCAATTCTAACAAACTCCCACTTGCTTAGTGCCAACCTGGATGGTACCGCAGTCTCATCTCCTCCATATGTTTATTGAATAACTTAGGAGGTAAGGCCTTTGTAAGCAGATCTGCTATGTAGTCTAGTCCTTGAACCTTCAAGACTACTATGTCTTTTCATTCAATTATCTCTCTAATTACACGGTATTTTATTTCCACGTGTTTAGACTTGGAATGCGCTTTCAGCTTCTTAGTCTGCGCAATGGCTCTGCTATTATTACAGTACAATGAGATCGAATCTGCAATACTTGATACAATGTCAAGTTCTGTGATAAAATTTCTAATCTATACAGCTTCTTTAGCAGCTTCTGAAGCCGCTATGAATTCTGCCTCAGTGGTGGAATCAGTTTTGAGCCTTGCTTTGAACATCGCCAACTAACAGTACCACTGTTAAGGGTAAATATGTATCATGATGTAGATTTTCTATCATCTGGATCTCCCTGGAAGTCGGAGTCTGTATAACCCTTAACTTGTAGCTCATCTTCTCCACATATCATAAACTTATCCCTAGTACCTTTAAGATATTTCAGGATATATTTCACGGCTGTCCAATGATCATTACCTGGATCAGATTGAAATCGACCGGTCACACTGACGTCGAAACTGATGTAAGGTCTAGTACATAGCATATCATACATTATGCTTCCAATAAAAGAAGCATATGGAAAGTTAGACATCCTAACTCTATCTTCCTCAGTCTGAGGTGTCATTTTCTTCGAAAGATGTATGCCGTATCGGAAAGGTATATTTACTGTCTTACAGTTAGTAAAACCATCCCTTTCTAACATCTTAATTATGTACGTCGATTGTGACAACCTTATAAGTTTCCTAACTCTATCCTGGTAGAGCCTTATACCTAGTATATAAGAAGCTTCACCCATATCTTTCATGGAGAAGTTTTTGCAAAGGTAGGCTTTCACATTGTACATCAATCTTATATCATTTCCTATGATAAGGATGTCATCTACATATAATACTAGGAAACTATCATGCTCCCACTCAATTTCTTATAAACACATGGTTCTTCCTCGTGCTTGATGAATCCAGATAATCTAATTATCTCATCAAATGACGATTCCAGCTTCGGGATGCCTGTTTAAGTCCATAAATAGACTTTTGGAACTTACAAACCAAGTTTGAAGTCTCACTGGATATGAAACTCTCTAGTTGTTCCATATAGATATCCTCCTCAAGGAATCCATTTAGGAAAGCAGTTTTCACATCCATCTGCCATATCTCATAGTCTTGATATACAACAATAGCTAAAAGAATCCTAATGGATTTTAGCATGGCTACTGGTGAAAAAGTTTCCTCATAGTCAATCCCAAGACATTGAGTGTAACCTTTTGCTACCAGTCGGGCCTTAAAGGTTTCCACATTTCCATCGGGCCCTCGCTTCCTCTTGAAAACCCATTTACAACCAATAGGTTTAACTCCTTCAGAAAGTTCAACTAAGTGCCAGACTTGATTGTCATGCATTGAATCCATTTCGGATTTCATGGCTTCTTGCCATTTTCCCGAATCGATATCCAATATGCTTGTTTATAGTAGTCAGATTTGTTTCCTCCAAGATGAGAACATCAAGGCTCACATCAGATGTTAAAAAAAATCTCTCATGAAGCTTTGATATTATATTCGACTTATGTAGAACCTGTGTTGTAGATCCTTCTCTTAATTAGATCTCTGGTTTCATCTCAAGTTCCTTACTGTTGGGATCAAACTCATCAAGTTCAATCTTTCTACAACTCTCACTATTTCTCAAAAATTCCTTTTCAAGAAAAGTGGCAAAGCGAACAAAAAATACATTTTGTTGCTCAGAATCATAGAATTGATATCCCAAAGAGTTTTCAGATTATCCAACGAACCTATATTTATACCCTCTGGGTGGTAGTTCATCTTGCTGCGTGATTCTAACGTATGCAGGACAACCCAAAATCTTTAAATATGCAAGACTTAGATTTCTACCGAACCATATTTGATAAGAGGTCGTAGAAACAGCTTTTGATGGAACTCTATTAAGTATGTGGGCAGCAGTTAGTAAATCATAACCCCAAAGATAATAAGGAAGATTTGTATAGCTCATCATGAATCACACCATATCTAATAAAATACGATTTCTACGCTTAGACACTCCATTGTATTGAGGTTTTCCTGGTGGGCTATATTTAGGGGTGTCAATTTGGGTCAGGATTCGTTTATTCGTTCGATTCGATTCGCTTTAAAGCGAATACGGATTTGAAAAAATGAATTCGTTTAATAAATGGGTCAATTCGATTCGATTCGTTTATTAAACGAATCGAATACGAATTTAAGCTCATTAATTCGTTTATTCGTTTAGGATTCGTTTAATTATTTTTATTTACTAGTTCTTATTAATTTTCAATTAAGATTCGAGAAATATAGCTAATTATCATAGAAAACGTAATATTTTCAATATTTGGTGAAGTATTTTTAGTAAATATATTAATTACATATTACATATGTATATATTTATGAAGAATTAATGTAAATCAAGTATGGTAATTATTTTATTAAATAATATCATTGACTAAACGAATAAACGAATATTCGTATTCGATTCGTTTAATAAACGAATCGAATACGAATCCTGATATTAGGATTCGTTTAATAAACGAATCGAATACGAATCCATACATTTTGATTCGATTCGTTTAGGATTCGATACGAATTCGATTCGTTGATTCGTTTTGACACCCCTAGCTATATTGGGCGAGAATTCCATTCTCCCTTAAATAATTTCTGAATTCTTCACCCATGTATTCACCGCCTCGATCTGATATAAGGCACTTGATGAATTTACTGGTTTGTTTTTCTACTTCATTTCAAAATATTTTGAACTTGTCAAATGTTTCCGATTTATATTTCATCAGATAGACATATCCATATCTAGACTTATCATCCATGAAAGTCACGAAGTATATGGAACCATCATAAGCGGCATGATTTAATGGACTACACATATCGATGTGTATTAGTTCCAATAAATCTCCAACATGGTGTCCAACACTAAGAAATGGTGCCTTTGTCATCTTTCCTTGGATACATGATTCACAAATCGGATAAGGATCTAAGGTAAGATTTTCAATCAAACCATCCTTTACCAATTTGGATAGATGTCTAACATCTATGTGGCCCAATCTCATATGTTATAATTCAGTATTATTTAGTTCAGATTTCCTACTTGTATTTTCCTCTACATTAAAGACATATCTACATGTTTCCAAAATATAGTGACCATTAGATAAAGAATATTCACATTTCAATAAATTATTTTTATCATATAAACATAAGTTTCATCTTTAATGTTTATTTTATATCCCTCTTTATCTAATATTGGCAGTGATATTATTTATCTGATAAGTGATGGTACATAATAACAGTAATGTATATCTAATTTACATCAATTTGGGAGATCTAGAACAACTGTTCATATGGCCTTGACATCCAATGTCTCGTCATTGCCAACTCTAAGCTGGATCTCCCCTTTATTCAGCCTTTTTTTTTACCCTCATTACCTGCAGGGAGTTGCAAATATGAGTAGGACTGCCATTGTCAAACACCCATCCACTATTTACATCTAAGGCTAATGAGATGTCAATAATTGGAAGAAAAAAAAATAAAGCGTACCTGATGGTCCTGTTTTTCCTTTCAGCTCTAGACAATCCTTCTTCGAGTGTCCAGACTTCTTGCATTGTAGACATTGGTCACGAGCTACTGGCGGTTTAGCACCTTTGCGCTTCTTGTAGTTCTTCTTTGATATTTTCTTCTTCCCCATCTTTATTTTCTTTGACTTCCCAGAAGTCTTCGAAGAGCCAGCTCCACCATGGAGGTACAAAGTGGGGTTGCATTTTCTCATATCATGCTCCACCGTGCGTAACATGTTATGAAGTTCTTCATAGCTGGCTTGCATTGACTGCATATGGAAGTTTAACATAAATCCAGCATAAGATCCAGGCAAAGAAGACAAAATCAAATTACGGCCTAGCCGTTCATCAATCGTTGTGCCTTGTCATTCCAATATTGGATTTGATCGATCATGTTCAAAACATGAATGCTGACAGCTCATCTATCATTGAGTTCAACAAGGAATAATTCCTTAGACCTCCGATAAATTTCGATCTCTTGATTTGCTTCGAATAACTCCTTGAGTATTCCCATAATGCTCCAAGCATCCGGTACCTCTATGTACTGTCTCAGTAAATCTAGAACCATCGATCCCAAGATGTAGGATTGCACCTTCAGGTTATCATCCTTACATCTATTAAAAGTTTCTCGCTCTTCTGGAGTGGAGTCAGGATCGATTTCAATAGGCAGTGGATTGACAGTGACATAAGATAACTTTTCAAATTCCAAGACAAGGCGTATGTTCATTTCCCATTCGAAATAGTTCTCGGCTCCTTTTAGCTTATTGGTATCCAAAAGTCTCATCAATGGATTGGTGGCAGCCATCTACAAGACAATATTTTTAAACAGTAGCAGAATATTTTTCATTTCAAAATAATAACACTAATTGATTATGGAATTTTAAATCTATTAGTGCATTCCCACTACTTTACGTAATTCTGTACTCTCTCTTAACGGAAAAATAGGAATTTGGCTATCAAAATTATATAGCGGGAAGTGGATCCCATGACATATACTTCAGCCTCACACTATCGACGGTCTTGGCCTATATAAATTCATTAGGTAGACCTCCAAGGTCAATCACATTCATGTGACTCCTAGTTTGGTCCTGAACCGTTTCTTATCCTCACATTATCGACGGTCTTGGATTAAGGCGTATTCTAGGTGTATATTTGTCAATGTGCACTAATGAGCTTCGTATGTACACCCTCACAATAATGATGGTATTAGGTGACTGTGTTAACTCATCACGCTACATCTAATATTTTACCGGAGCGACCCAAGTTCTGAGCACTTATACCCTCACAATAATGACGGTCTTGGATATAAGTAGTAAGAACTCATTCATCTCCGTACTGACAAGACGGACCATCCAATATGCTCCAACATTACTAATACTATTACTTAAATAAAGTAATCACCTAATCACGAGAGATTTATGACAATCAAGTCACTAATTTAATTATGTTAAAATTTTAATTTAAAATTATGCTTTACATATTCAATATATCTTATGCATAATTAAATTAAAATTACTATGGCATAGATTCAAAAACATGTGTTGTGTGGTTAAGTATTACTACTTATACCATTCTGTTGGGGCAATTGTGGAACCCATAGGGTCGGATCGGTGCCCCGCACAGTAGAAGTGGGTCTAACCCGTAAATATCTAGTATGGGTGTATTTTTAAAAATTAATAAAATATTTTATTTTATTTTTCAAGTATTTAGGAAAAAACCGGAAATAAATCTGGATTCGGAAAAATTTAATCAGGATAATAACCATACACGAATTATAACTTCCCAGGAAAAAGCATGCTGCTTGCGCACATGCACAGCAGGCTGTTGGCAGCAGAGTGCTACGCATGCTGTCTGGCAGCATGCATGGGCGCTGCAGCACCTTGCTCTCGGCCAATATGGTTGAGAGCAAAGCCAGATAATTTTTTTTTTTTTAATTTTAAAAACCTAAAACACTTTTTAAAATCACCCAAAATAATTTGAATTTCAAAACCAACCACAACACATGTTATACAAGAAACATATATAAATTCTAAATATATATATATGCATTTATTTGAATCAAATTTCAACTCAAAATAAAATCATGCAATGAAATGACTCATGAACAAATCTAGGTCACCCATAGGTGGTCAAGTTAGAGTTCCAAACACTAATTTTATGTATATGTCTAACAAAAATATTTTGACCTAATTACGAAGCATATTGTGTTTATACTTCTAAAGCATTGTAACACAATTTATTAGCCTTATTTCAACATTAAGATATGTGATCATGCATCCAATACATTATTCATAACTTAAGAGAAGTTGAAACTTACCTAGCAAGTTTGATGCAAAGAGCCAATCTCTTTCTCTTGTTGAAATGATAGGAGAACCTCAAAGGTTTGCAAGCTTCACTCCAAGATCCAATCATGATTCCAATGTTCACAAGCTTCAATCCAAGATCCAATCTTGATTTCTCATAGATGAAATGTTGTAGAGACCTCAAAAACTTCTCTAACTTAGGCTAATTTCTTTAAGAATTTGCTTGTACTTAGCTTACTCAAGCTTTTGCTTTCCTTATGCTTAATTAAAAACTTCCTAAATCTTTCTATTTATAGCAAAACTTAGGTAATTTTTAATTATTAAAATTTATAATAAACTTTTATGTGGCCTTAATCTAATTTGTCCAAATATGTATAATTAGGTGTAACTAATCTCCATTGTCTCCCACTTTGATTTAATCCAATTAAATCAAGTCAAGGGTTAGAAAATGGATTAGTTCAATGTTTGCCACTTTGATTTAATCTAATTAAATCAAGCCAAAACCACATATTATTACATACTTACAATTACCATAATATCCTCAAATGATAGAGATAATTATGATTTTACAATTAAGCCCTTGTGTAATTATTGAATTAATCCAATTAATACAATTAGTTCAAAGTAAATAATCAATGCTATCCAATAACACTTGATTATCTTAGTTGATAATTATAATATCGAGTATTATCTTTTATCAAAATAAATCGGCTACCCAAGTGCTCAATGAGTACACTTCATATTGAGACTCTCTAAGTTCAGACACGTTCGTCATATAAACCTAGCTAATATATACGTAATTCGGCCACCTATGAATTCGCGAAGAACACGAACGAATTTTATTACTATACAAGTTAAGGTCATCACATATGTTTAACAATCCCTCCGTCGTAAGCTATCCGAGTTGTGGTTAGGAAACATAGAATATACTGTCAAGTTTCTGAGGCGCATATCTCATGTCGATATGTCCACGATTCTTCATAACTGATGCAATCCACCTTAGGTGATCGACATTGGCCAAAGCTTTAAGAATCGTGACTTTACTCACATGGATACCTAAATCTCTTATGGTACTCATACGAGCCGACAGATCCTATATTGCTTCACACTTGATTACTGAGTGCATCGGTCCACACCCAATGAACATCTAGAGGCCAAACCATGAAAGGTTTCTGACATACATGGCATCAAAGTGTGGAGGATATCACACAAAATCAATGTTATCCTATAGTCAAAGGATCACATATGCTACTCGAATCGAGGAGATTCCTATTGACGGTGGTGTGTACTTCCAACTATTTGGAATTACCTATGAGTCATTCAATATTCGGTCCAACTAATATCCATATGTCTATACGAGCTTCCAAAGCTCATGGTACATCGGGTTAAACCATTGGAACTCTAATTCCAATATACGAAATGTGCTAGTCTTCTAGGTTATAGGAATTCGATCATATTTCAAAATCAACAACTAGGAATATTTACTTTAAGAATAATTTATAACAGTAATACTTATCTCAATGTCTATAAGAGTAATAATTATTGAGGACTCTCAAGCAGCCAATCATATTTGGCTGCTTGAGAGTCGTATTTTGCGTCTAGCTTTTTAAACAATTCTACAAGCATATCTTCAATTTCTAGCTTCTTCTCATACTTCTGGCCTTTGTTTTGCTGTTGGAATCCTGGTGGTGGATTGTTACTTTGCCCTGAATTGTTGTTCAATACAAAATTGGGATGATTCCTCCACCCTGGGTCGTAGGTATTGGAATATGGATTGTTCCTCTGTTTGTTGAAATTGTTGACATAGTTCACCGTCTCATCATGTTGATTGTATGATTATGCTTCTGATGCCCATCCATATGGTGAACTTGTGGATCCATCATTAACCTTCATGTTAAGAGTTTCCAGATTTTTGCAAATCAGATCCAGCTTGGCATTCATTACTGTGTTGGCTCCAACTTCGTAAATTCCTACGATTTGTTGAATCATGCTCCTTTCTGTTGGCCACAGAGAATTGTTATTGGTTATTTCTTCAATTAAGTCACAGGTCTGATCTTCTCATTTCGCCATTAAAACTCCTCCAGCAGCAGCATCAAATATGGTTCTCATTAATCCAGAAATTCCATTAAGGTTTGGACTTGTAGCCACTTTGCAATCTCATGGTGAGGACATTTTCTGAGCAAATCCTTATATCTTTCCCAAGCTTCGCAGAGGGATTCCGAGTCATGTTGTACAAAGGATGTAATGTCATTCCTCAACTTTGTAGTTCTGGCTGGGGGGAAAGTACTTTGCAAGGAATTTGGGGGCTAGAGATGGAACCCGCTGGTAGTGAATGTAGCCAAGCCTTAGCTCTATCTTTCAAGGAATATGGAAAAACACACAGTCTCATTGCTTCTTCTACCGCTCGGTTGTAATTGAATGTGCCGCAAACTTCCAAGAAGTTGCTGATGTGGGCATTAGGATCTTCAGTTGCATTCTCCCAAACTGAACTGACTGTTGTATCATCTGGAAGCATGTTTTGATGTCACACGCATTTGCTGGTAATGGAGGAAGTACAATACATGAAATGAAGCTGTCAACCACCAGAATAGTTCTGTCTCGAATAGGAATTGTGGTGCAACTTCCAAAGATTCAGGTTCCATATTGATCAGTGCTTCTTGGCCTTCTCGCATTCCCTTCTTAACTGTCTGATGGTTCTTTCAATTTCTAGGTCAAGCGGAGGGATTTCAAAACTTCTGGTTCTTCTCATGCAGTGACCGAGAACCTGAAACACAAGAAAACAGAAATAATAAGTTTAAACGAATTAGACACAAGTAAAGGTATCTAACCTCAAAATTAACAGTGAAAGATAAATAAGTCCCCGATAACGGTGCCAAAAACTCAATCGGTGGTAAACACACACACGTTATGCAAGCGAATGTATCGCTCAAGTAGTATAAAATTTATCGATCACACGAGGACTTAATACCTAAGCTATTAATTTATAAAGCTAAATGTCTACGAGTATCTAATTGATTGATTTTTGGTTGGATGGTGATTTTAAACTAAAGACAAGTAATTAAAACAAAACAAATGTAGATTTTAAGTTTTAAACAACGATATGAAAATATCCAGGGTTGTGAATCCTTTCAATATCTTTTAAAGATGAAGTGATTATCTCATGTTTGTGCAATATATTAGTTTATTAACCTGGAACACGAAGTTATGCAAAAGCCTCTTTCGATGATCAGATGTAAATACCCAAAGTAACCCAATTAACTATATTCCAGTGTTAATTAAGAAACTCTTAATTCATTAAGATTAAGTTCCAATTATGGCTACCCCCGCCCGACAGGTATATTCCTATCATGTAAGGAAATCTACCAAAGAGACATTTACCCCAATGTGAGATCGTGAGCTATTGAGTCTATGACTAAAACCTAAAGTCTCTTTTCCAAGTTCATTTTAAGTTCACCAAATCAATCTTATTAATGGCCAGTTAACAAGAAGCATTAAGCTTAAAACTCAATAAATAAACCAATATACTACCCAAAACATAAAATAACCACTTATAAAACGGTGATTTTGGAATTCATCACAACCATAGATAATATTTTTAGTTACAAAACATACCTAAAATTACAAAATACATAGGTAAACAAAATAACATAACAGAAAATTAAAAAGTAAAGAAAATTACAACAATAAAAGAAAATGTTGGATCTATGGATTTCACTTTTAATACTTCAAGTATAGATTACTCCCTTATCAATTAATCATTTCTTGAATTAATTATATTAAAACCGACCATATAGGCGGTGAATGTCATTCGTCCAAAGTCCAACAGACCATATAGGCGGTAACAAAATCATATAAACCGACCATGTAGGCGGTAACAAAGTTAGCACCTAAACCGATCATATAGGCGGAAACTAAGTCCAATAATGTAAAACCGGTCATATAGGTGGTAAATAATTAATTCAATTTACTTATTTAAATTAAGAGAGTAAATCTAAATTATTATATTAAAAGTTTCACCCTAGACTCCAGCAAAAAGAGATTACCTACTCATGATGTAATAAAAAACACATAAAAATTTATTATATAAATAAAGAGAAAATACAAGAAAACTTAAATAAACATGCAAGACACTTTCTTTTAGGTTTTAATGGAGAAATCCCCCAAAGAAAGCATGAAAAATTTACAAAGTTTAGCTTGATATTTATAGGCAAATATAAAGGCTTCCACCAATTTCTCCACCAAACATGGCACCAAATCCTCCACCAAACATGCAAGCATGTTTGGTGGAAGTTTGACAATTTCCATTTTTTTATTTTTTTTTATTTTTTTATTTTTGAAAATGACTTTAATAATTACACATAACACACTTCCAGATTTTTCATTAATTTTGATAATGAAAAATTCTGAATTAGAAATTCTTATGAACTTCAACGTTGTAGATCTTTGAGTCTTCTTTAATCTGGAACTTGAATCATCTCAATCCGATATCGGAATAAAACTTTATGGCCAAAATACGATAATTGCGCAAAGTTGAAATTTTCGAAATTGTACTTCGTTAGAACGTCATTTCAAGTTTCCAATCTCTAAAATCAAAATGTCAAGTCCAGTTTTTGCCCTTATTTATTCTACATTTCGTCCTGATTGATTCCATTAAGTTCCGATTTTATTTTATCTGCAAAATAAACTAAAACACATCAAAACGTTCATAAAACTCGAGAAACTATACAAAATATTAAGTAAAATGGGCGGTAAATATTGATATATTTTCCGCTCATCACACCCCAAACCTAACATTTTGCTAGTCCTCGAGCAAAACAATAAAATAAAATGCAATAAACAATAAAAATTAGACTAAGTCACTTTCGTAGGGATCACAGTTGCATTTAGCGTATGCAACAAGCCTTTAAACCTCTAAGTGTCCCTAGTGGACGAGTTGTAGTCTCGTGAGGGCTTACAGTGACGATACCCACAAACGTCAATCTAATGCACACAAAAGAAAAAAGACAAAAGAAAAAAGAATAAACAAGTTAGTGACTAAACAAGTGAAACTTCTTATCCAAGTCAATAGCTGTTTTCTTTCTTTCTAAATTACTAAATAAGTAAATTCTCCTATTATTTTTACCATTCTCCATATACACAACCAACAAAGTATTAATCAGCTCATTGTGCCCACAATATTCATAAGTGTAGTTGAAAAGAGAGTAATATTTTTATCCTAAAGTTATATCAGAATTCACACTTTTTTTACCAATGGAATTTTTTTTCTGATTTTTTTTTATTTACAATATCTTTAATCCATATAGCGAGATTTAGGTCAGTGACTCCCAAGCCAGTTGGCTTTAGGGCACAAAGTGTTAAGACACCCTTACAGACTTAATTACTCGGATTTCAGATATCTTTCTTTTTTTTTTATAACATCTTCAATCCATATAGCGAACTTTGGGCCAGTGACTCTCAAACCAGTTGGTTTTAGGGCACTAGGTGTTAAAACACCCATTCGGACTTAATTACTCGGATCTCAGATAATTTTTAATATACACAATTCTTTTTAATTCCATCGCTTTTTAGATGCTTCCTCCAATTAAACTATAACACTGAATATTACAAACTTTTCAATTACAACTCATGGCTGTATGTTACCATGCATATTAATAATATCTGTCAACTGAGCATATGAAGATCCATTTTAGTAAGTATTATGGAGAATTCACAAATTAAATAATTCAAAATGAAATAAACAAAAATTAACTTGTTACGAAATAGGTTGAGATACGTATCAGGAGTGGAAATTCCTTACTCAGCTATCTCACACCAATTTCACCTAATTAGTCAAACACAAAAACACAAAATATTTTTTTATTTTTTTAATTTTTTTTTTTTAAAAAAAATTTGACTAAAAATCAAATAAAAACAACACAACGAAAAAATAAAAACAAGATACTAGTCAATTATTCCCCTCCCCCAAACCTAATTGAGACATTGTCCCCAATATCTAAAAAAGTAGAAGAAGAGTTAGAAAACAGTACTTGGTTAGCTGAAATTCTACATCTTAAAAAGAAAATTAAAGGTTAAGATCTAGATTTATCCAATATTTTTTACCATGACCATTATAAGACCAGTTAATCTTGGAAATGATAGGGTCAATTTGTGGTTCAAATGCTAAAAGTTGGTCAATTAAATCATGGGCAGTTCTGGCAGTGAAGAGGACATATTTTACAGGTTTTGACACGAACCTATTTCTCCCGGCATTATTAAGAAACACACAAAGAAATTCATAAAATCCTTCAACATTAAACAGTCCAATTGGTTTCTGGTGTATATTCAAGTGCGCCCAAGATACTACTGTAAAAAGTTCCTTCATCGTGCCCAAGCCACCTAGCAAAGCAATAAAAGCATCAGCACGATTAATTATTTCAACCAGTCGTTCAGACATACATGGTACAATAAGTTCCTCTCTGTTTGATGGTCCTATAAGATTCGCCTCTACAAAAGATTTTGGGATGATTCCCAGAACTTGACTACCTCATTCCTGTACGGCCCTTGAAACGTACCCCATTAGTCCAAGATTGTCACCGCCATATACTAGGTGCATATTCCTTTCAGCTATGACTCTACCCAATTCATGTGTTGCCTCAACGAACTCTGGTTTAGAACCAACACTAGTACTGCAAAATGCACAGATGTTTACAACTCATCTTCTTGAAGTTGCTTCCATATTTTTTTTTTTTTTTTTATTTATTTCTCAACTCTGGATGTCTTCAAGAGTGCAATGATGAGCTGAATTTATAGAACCTGAAAAAGGGTGAGTAAAACTAGCACTAGTACCTGCCAAATGACAATTATTAGCTAAACAGTAAAATATATCGTGAAAGTCAAAGAGTCTAGATCATGTCGGAGAAAATAAAAGAAAATCACAAAACGAATCACAATTATTAGATAAATACAAAGAGATAATAATATTTACAGGAAGTAATGGCTTGATTGACATCTATGCGTCAGAGACAAGCTTCCCATCCAATTTTCTTATAAATTGGCAAACATGGTCTTTTAAAGTCAGATTCCCGAGACTTAATTGTTGTCTTTCTTTTCGAAATTGTGTATATAACATGTGAATTGCGTGATGCACATATCCACTGGGATGCGTCTCAAGAGTCAATGATATGTCATCCAAAGACTCCTTACTCAAGTCATCCCTAATGAATTTTATTTTATTTTCACGGTTATCAGACACCATTCCTAAAGAACGACAACGAGTATTACATGTCATGCGTGCACATTTATAGCAAACACTCATTCTTTTAGCTCTTTTTTTCTTAACATAGGTGCTTCTTCCTAAACCAGGCAGATATGAAATAAAAGAGTCAGAGGACTCACCTGCCAATCGGACCCGTGCTTCAATTAACCAACAAATGTCATTAGGAATACCTTTAATCATCAGAAGTGTCATTCGTTCCATGCAAGCTTTGTAGACTTTTCATCAGAGAGTTTTGAGGGAGAAAAGGAAATTACTTGTGAAGATTTGCGAGAACGTCTTCCATCATGTCTGTGACTTAACCTACAAAATAAAACACACAAAAAATTAAAACACACCAAATCTGAATATATAAACAAATTGCATGGGTTGCCTCCTTGTAGCGCTAAGTTTAACGTCGTCAGCTAGACATGACTGCCCGAATGTTAGGCTGGATCTGAAAGTGTGACACTTTCTTTTTTACGCTCAAATGATTCTCCCCAGTAGTGCTTGACACGCTGGCTGTTAACTTTGAATGTGTTGTTGGAATTGGGGTTGTATATCTCAATAACTCCGTAGGGTAACACCTGAGTAATCACAAATAGACCTGACCATCTTGATTTCAGCTTTCCAGGGAAAAGTTTCAATCTTGAATTGTATAACAGCACCTGCTGTCCTGGTTCCAGTTGTCTGCGCACTATTTTTTTATCATGCTATTTCTTGGTCTTTTCTTTGTACAGTTTGGCATTTTCATAAGCATGTAGGCGAAATTCTTCCAATTCGTTGAGTTGGTGGACCCGTTTTTCTCCTGCTGCTTGTAGATCAATATTTAACTTCTTCAGTGCCCAGTAGGCTTTATGTTCAAGCTCCACAAGCAGATGACATGCTTTCTCAAACACCATTCGATATGGGGACATACCAATTGGTGTCTTGTAAGCTGTCTGGTAGGCCCATAGTGCGTCATCTAGTTTTGTAGACCAGTCCTTCATTGTTGATCCAATGGTTCTCTCTAAGATTCTTTTGATCTCCCTGTTTGAAACTTCAACCTGTCCATTTGACTGTGGATGGTAAGCAGTGGCGACTTTATGAGTGACTTCGTATTTGGATATGAGTGCATCGAAGTATCTGTTGCATAAATATGTGCCTCCATCACTGATAATTGCCCAAGGTATTCCGAAGCGAGTGAAAATATTCTTTTTAAGGAATTTTATCACCACTTTTGAATCATTTGATGGCAGTGCTATTGCTTCAACTTATTTTGAGACGTAGTTTACTGCAACTAATATGTACAGGTTTCTGAATGATGGAAAAAATGGTCTCATAAAATCAATCCCTCATACATCAAATATCTCCACTTCCAGAATATTTTGCAGAGGTCCTTCATTTCTCCTCGAAATATTTCCCGTTCTTTGGCACATGTCACATTGAAGAGCAAATAAGTAAGCATCTTTAAACAGAGTGGGCCAGAACAAACCTGATTGTAGGACTTTGGCTGCAGTTTTATTTCTGTTGAAGTGTCCGCCGTATGGTGATGAATGACAATGCTGAATGACACTATTGACCTCCTCATGTGGAACACAACGTCTCAGTAATTGATCAGCACAACGTTTGAACATGTACGGTTCATCCCAGACATAGTGCTTGACTTATTTGAAGAACTTCTTTCGTTGCTGATGAGTCCATTCCAATGGCCATTTTCCCGATACTATGTAGTTTACATAGTCAGCATACCAAGGGATATCCTATTGTTTCATGGCAAACAATTGTTCATCTGGAAAAGTTTCTTTGATTATCAGTTCATTGCCAGCTGTTTCTCCATTCTCGATCCTTGATAAGTGATCTTCCACTTGGTTCTCTGTCACTTTTCTGTCTCGGATCTCCACGTCAAATTCTTGTAGCAGAAGCACCCAACAGATCAATCTGGGTTTGGCATCTTTCTTTGCGATCAAATATTTGATTGTTGAATGATCTGTGTAGACCACCACTTTGGGACCCAGCAGATAAGAGCGGAATTTATCACAAGCAAACACAACTACGAGAAAATTCTTTTCAGTGGTTGTGTAGTTGAGTTGACCTTCATTCGGAGTTCTGCTTGAGTAGTAAATAATATGGAAATTTTTTGCTTTGCATTGTCCCAAAACTCACCTACAGAAAAATCACTAGCATCACACATCACCTCAAATGGAAGGGTCCAGTCTGGTACTACTATGATGGGGGCAGATACCAACTTTTGTTTCAAGATCTCAAAAGCTTCATGGCATTCTTTGGGGAAGTTAAAAGGCACGTCTTTCTCCAGAAAATTGCATAGTGGTTTAGCAATCTTGGAGAAGTCTTTGATAAATCTCCTGTAAAAGCCCGCATGTCCGAGAAAACTACGAATTTCTTTAACAGATGATGGTGGAGGTAGTTTTTCTATTATCTCGATCTTTGTTTTGTCTACCTTGATTCCCTTTTGTGAGATCCGATGTCCCAGGACAATCCCTTCTTGCACCATAAAGTGGCATTTCTCCCAGTTGAGTACCAAGTTGGTATCTTCACATCTTTGTAACATTTTTCCAAATTTTGCAAGCAGTGGTCGAACAAGTCTCCAAACACAGAAAAAGCATCCATGAAAACCTCCATACTTTGTTCCAGCATGTCTGAGAAGATGGCCATCATGCAACGTTGAAATGTGACAGGACCATTACATATTCCAAATGGCATCCTGCGGAAAGCAAAAGTACTATACAGATATGTAAAATTGGTTTTCTCTTGATCTTCTGGGGCGATGGAAATCTGATTGTACCCCGAGTATCCGTCCAGAAAATAATAGAACTCATGTCCCGCTAGTATGTCTAACATCTTGTCAATGAATGGTAGCGGAAAATGATCATTCCTTGTTGCTTTGTTCAGCTTCCTGTAGTCCATGCATACTCTCCATCCAGTCACCGTTCTTGTTGGAATCAGCTCGTTCTTTTCATTTGTGACTACAGTAATTCCTCATTTATTTGGCACACATTGCATAGAAATCACCCACGTGCTGTCAGAGATGGGGTAGATGATGTCGGCATCCAACCATTTGATAATTTCTTTCTTCACGACCTCCTTCATGATTGGATTTAGTCTCATTTGATGCTCCACTGTGGCTTTGTACTCGTCGTTCATCAGAATTTTGTGCATGCAAAATGATGGACTAATGCATCGAATGTCTGCTATAGTCCAGCCAATGGATTTCTTGTGTTCTCGTAACACTCTCATCAACTTATCTTCCTGCTCCAATATTAGCGATGAAGAAATAATCACAGGTAAATCAGAAGAGTTTCCTAAGAATGCATACCTGAGATGGCTCGGAAGTAGCTTTAGTTTCAGCTGCGGTGGTTCCTCAATCGAGGGCTTGATTCGCTCTTTTTTTGATAGTTCCAAACTTTCCACATGTGGTGTCGATTTGAAGCGAAATGGTCTGTCAAGATAGTTGATACATTCCAAAATTTTATCATCTAGCTCGCTGTCAGTCATGTTGGTGATGTAAGCTTCAAGTTTATCCGTGGAAAGTTGCATTGCATCAGTGTCCTGGACGATACTATCTAAAACATCAATTCTGAAACATTCCTCCTCATTTTAATCATTTAGGAATTTCATGGCTTTGAAAACATTGAATGTAACTTCTTGGTCCTGCACTTTCATGATTAGTTCTCCTTTTTGTCCATTAATAACAGTTTGACATGTAGCCAAGAATGGTCTCCCGAGGATGATAGGTACATCTTTATCTTCTTCCATGTCAAGGATAATGAAATCTGCTGGGAAAATGAATTTGTCGACTTTAACCAATATATCTTCCATTACACCTCTCATAAATGTGAGCGATCTGTCAGCAAGCTGCAGAGTAACTGAGGTGGGCATTGCTTCTCCAATATGCAGTTTCCTGTAAATAGACAAAGGTATCAAGTTAATGTTGGCACCTAAATCACCTAAAGCCTTACCGAAGTAATGTTCTCCTATGGTGCAAGGGATGTTGAAACTGCCAGGATCTTTCAACTTAAGGGGAAGCTTTATCTGAATGATGGCGCTGCATTCTTCTGTCAATGCTATTGTATCGTAATCTCTTAATCTCAGCTTTCGTGAAAAAATATTTTTCATGAATTTGACATAGCTGGGCATTTATTCCAACGATTCTGCAAATGGAATGTTGATATGCAGCTTTTTGAAGATCTCCAAGAATCGAGCAAATTGTTTGTCCAGTTTATTTTTCTGGAGACGCTGTGGAAATGGTGGAGGTGGAGTGAATCTTTCTCGATCATTTTCTTTTTCTTCTTTTTCCTCCATCTGTGATTCTGCTCCGCTGCTTTCTTTTGGAACTTCCTCAGTGGATGCCTTGACTTCAACATATTTGTTGATCTCAGTACCGCTTTTTAAAGTAATTGCTTGACATTGCTCCTTCCCTCGGTTCCTTGGATTTGGTTATGTGTTGCTAGGAAGTGTACCTTGCGGTCTGTAACTTTGAGCATTGGCCAGTTGTCCTATTTGATTCTCCAGTGTTTTCAAAGATGCTACTTGACTTTGAATTAATGCTGCTTGGGATTGAAACATACCATCATATTTGGCTACTTGAGAGTCGTATTTTGCGTCTAGCTTTTTAAACATTTCTACAAGCATATCTTCAATTTCTGCTTCTTCTCATACTTTTGGCCTTTGTTTTGCTGTTGGAATTCTGGTGGTGGATTGTTCATTTGCTCTGAATTGTTGTTCCATGTAAAATTGGGATGATTCCTCCACCATGGGTTGTAGGTATTGGAATATAGATTGGTCCTCTGTTTGTCGA
Organism: Zanthoxylum bungeanum; assembly: GCA_019454045.1. NCBI lineage: Eukaryota > Viridiplantae > Streptophyta > Magnoliopsida > Sapindales > Rutaceae > Zanthoxylum > Zanthoxylum bungeanum. The sequence goes on from SKCR01023654.1 coordinate 185,902, forward strand.
AACTGTTGACATAGTTCACCGTCTCATCATGTTGGTTGTATGATTATGCTTTTGATGCTCCTCCATATGGTGAACTTGTGGATCCATCATTAACTTTCATGTTAAGAGTTTCCAAATTTTTACAAATCAGATCCAGCTTGGCATTCATTACTGCGTTGGCTTCAACTTCGTAAATTCCTGCGATTCGTTGAATCGTGCTCCTTTCTGTTGGCCACAAAGAATTATTGTTGGCCATTTCTTCAATTAAGTCACAGGTCTGATCTTCTCATTTCGCCATTAAAACTCCTCCAACAACAGCATCAAATATGGTTCTCATTAATCCAGAAAGTCCATTATAGAAGGTTTGGACTTGTAGCCACTTTGCAATCTCATTGTGAGGACATTTTCTGAGCAAATCCTTGTATCTTTCCCAAGCTTCGCAGAGGGATTCTGAGTCATGTTGTACAAAGGATGTAATATCATTCCTCAACTTTGCAGTTCTGGCTGGGGGGAAAGTACTTTGCAAGGAATTTGGTGGCTAGAGTGTTCCAAGTTCTGATGGAACCCGCTGGTAGTGAATGTAGCCAAGCCTTAGCTCTGTCTTTCAAGGATTATGGAAAAACACGCAATCTCATTGCTTCTTCTGCCGCTCGGTTGTAATTGAATGTGCCGCAAACTTCCAGAAAGTTGCTGATGTGGGCATTAGGATCTTCAGTTGCATTCCCCCAAACTGAACTGACTGTTGTATCATCTGGAATCATGTTTTGATGTCACACGTATTTGCTGGTAAGGGAGGAAGTACAATACATGAAATGAAGCCGTCAACCACCGGAATAGTTCTGTCTCGAATAGGAATTGGTGGTGCAACTTCCAAAGGTTCAGGTATTGATCAGTGCTTCTTGGCCTTCTCGCATTCCCTTCTTAACTGTATGATGGTTCTTTCAATTTCTGGGTCAAGCGGACGGAACTCAAAACTTCTGGTTCTTCTCATGTAGTGACTGAGAACCTAAAACACAAGAAAACATAAATAGTAAGTAAAAATAAATTAGACACAAGTAAAGGTATCTAACCCAAATGTAATAGTGAAAAATAAATAAGTCCCCGGTAACGGCGCCAAAAACTTGATCGGTGGTAAACACACACACGTTACGCAAGCGAACGTATCGCTCAAGTAATATAAAATATATGGATCCCATAAGGACTTAATACCTAAATTATTAATCTATGAAGCTAAATGTCTACGAGTATCTAATTGATTGATTTTTCTTTGGATGGTGATTTTAAACTAAAGACAAGTAATTAAAACAAAACAAAGGTAGATTTTAAGTTTTAAACAATGATATGAAAATATCCAGGGTTGTGAATCCTTCCAATATCTTTTAAAGATGAAGTGATTATCTCATGTTTATGCAATATATTGATTTATTAACCTGGAACACGAAGTTATGCAAAAGCCTCTTCCGATGGTCAGATGTAAATACCCAAAGTAACTCAATTAACTATATTCATATGTTAATTAATAAACTCTGAATTCATTAAGATTAAGTTCCAATTATGGCTACCCCGTCCGACATGTATATTCCTATCCTGTAAGGAAATCCACCTAAGAGACATTTACCCCAATGTGAGATCGTGAGCTATTGAGTTTATGACTAAAACCTAAAATCCCTTTTCCAAGTTCATTTTAAGTTTACCAAATAAATTTTATTAATGGCCAATTAACAAGAAGCATTAAGCTTAAGACTCAATAAATAAACCAATATACTACCCAAAACATAAAATAACCACTTATAAAATGGTAATATTGGAATTCATCACAACCCTAGATAATATTTTTAGTTACAAAACATACCTAAAATTACAAAATACATAGTTAGACAAAATAACATAACATAAAATAAAAAGTAAAGAAAATTACAACAATAAAAGAAAATGTTGGAGCTAGGGGTTTCACTTTTAATACTTCAAATATAGATTACTCCCTTATCAATTAATCATTTCTTGAATTAATTATATTAAAACCGACCATATAGGCGGTGAATGTCATTTGTCCAAAGTCCAACCGACCATATAGGCGGAAACTAAGTCCAATAATGTAAAACCGACCATATATGCGGTAAATAATTAATTCAATTTACTTATTTAAATTAAGTGAGTAAATCTTAATTATTATATTAAAAGTTTCACCCTAGACTCCAACAAAAAAAGATTACCTACTCATGATGTAATTAAAAATACATAAAAATTTATTAAATAAATAAAGAGAAAATACAAGAAAACTTAAATAAACATGCAAGACATTTTCTTTTAAGTTTTCATGGAGAAATCCCTCAAATAAAGCATGAAAAATTTACTAAGTTTAGTTTGGTATTTATAGGTAAATATAAAGGCTTCCACCAAATTCTCCACCAAACATGCCACCAAACATAGATGCAAGCATGTTTGGTAGAAATTTGACAAATTCAATTTTTTTATTTTTTTTATTTTTGAAAATGACTTTAATAATTACACATAACACACTTACGGATTTTTCATCAATTTCGATAATGAAAAATTCAGAATTCGAAATTCTTATGAATTTCAACATTGTAGATCTTTGAGTCTTCTTTAATCTGGAACTTGAATCATCTCAATCCGATATCGGAATAAAAAGTTATGGCCAAAATACAACAATTGCGCAAAGCTGAAATTTCCAAAATTGTACTTCGTTAGAATGCCATTTCAAGTTTCCAATCTCCAAAATCAAAATATCAAGTCCATTTTTTGCCCTTATTTGTTCCACATTTTGTCCTGATTGATTCCATTAAGTCCCAATTTTATTTTATCTGCAAAATAAACTAAAGCACATCAAAACGTTCATAAAACTCGAGAAACTATACAAAATATTAAGTAAAAGTGGCGGTAAATATTGATATATTTTCCGTTCATCATAGAGGTTATTTGTTTGGTTCTTTAAGGTCTTGGAGTTTTTAGTTGCAAAATCTTATGGGTCATTTTGAAGGGTTTATGTGGTTCATGAAATTATGGTGGTTGATAAAAAAAAAAGGGTTGTATGTGGTGGTGAGATATGTTAAGAACATAGTTGGTGATTGTGGGAAAAAAATTAGATATTGTGGTACCATGTCTGCCTTAATCCTGGCTAATTCAGTTTTCAATCTTTTGATTGCAGCTTCTTTTTGGCAAAATTCATAACCAAAATTTCTCTGTTGTAACATTTACCGAAGATCTAAATCAAGTTGAGCAACTTATCGTTGTAGCTTATGGTACAGTTGCTGGACTTGGCAGCAAAGCTATAAACATTTTCTTTATGAGCTTTAGTTCTTGTCACCACTGCATCCATATTTGAATCAATCCTTTGTAAAATGACATTTTGAGCTCTGGCATTTTGTGTTTGCCAATTCAGTATAGTTTCAAATTGATACGGTTCTTCTGGTTGCACATTTGGTAGAATAATAGTTTTATGCACCAATAGTTTAGAAACCACTTTTAACTGTGGATATGTGTGCTTGGATAAAGATGGGAAATTTGCATTATAAGATGGTGATTCTGGTTGGAACATCATGCAAGATTGAACAGGTTGAAGAGTCAGTTGCTTAATCAGCTCAGACTTTATCTTACTCATTTTTTCTTCACGGAGTATTTTCAAAGCCCTTTAGTAGATCTGCAAAGACTTTTTTATACCAAATGATGGATACCAATCCAATGATAAGAAGTGTTATCATAATCATCTCGTTTGATGGGCTTATGTGGACTGCATGAAGTATGATTATTTTTAGATTTTCTCCTCCTCATGCTAGGAGGTTCATCATTATCGTCAAGCCAATCATATTTGCAAGTGTAGTCTGGATCATACACATGGGCTTTAGGAATATCCCATATGAAATTACCATTGATCTTATCTGTATATACTGGCAAACCATTAGGCTTAAATGAATGAGCAAGGATCTCAACTCCTCCTGGATAAACAACTGGAATTGTGACTGGAGTGATCATTGAACATAATAGGGTTGGTCATGTTTGGCTAGAAATAATTGGTCGGCTTGGAATTGGCTGGCTAGAAGTACTAGGCCTAGAGTAAATGATTTTAACAATACCATCTATCTGTTTATGGAAACTAGATTTAGCTGTTTGGATAAGCTTAATGTTTTGGTGAAACTTCTCATTATTTGTCTGTCATTCTTTGGGACTTATCTGTGTTGGGGTTTTGGGCAAAATACACAGGTTACGCAGCGGAATGCGGGAAAATCAAATATTCCCATTTCTTTATTTTAATCACTCAATACTCAAAAACAGAAATTTTTTTAACCCAGAAATCATAATTTCAGTGTATTACCATACAACCCCAAAACTTTCCATTTTAATTATTTTAGTCCTAAGTTGTTCAAAACAAGCTTAGGTGACTTTCAATCACAACCAAAATGATTTGTACATCAAATATACATTAAAACAGAAATCTGAAAATTTTCCAGATTTTTCAGTAATTACGGAAATGCCCCTAAACTTTGCATTTTGATCATTTTAGTCCTAATTTGTCAAATACATAATTAGGTGATTCCAAATCACTACCAAAATGATCTATACATGTCTTATACATGAAAATACAAATTTTAATTCAAGAAAACAATTTTTTCCAAATTACCGATAGGTCCCTTAATTTTTCAGGATTTACAATTTGGCCCTTTTTAGTTCAAAACATGTCAAGATCAAATCCAATCAATCCCAAATTTAATATACATCAAATTACAACACATATGAAAAGCCCCAAATTCAGAAAGGGTTATGAACCCTAATTTTACAATTTCCACAAATTGATAAAATTACACCAAATTAAACAAATTCAATACTTCAATTCAATCATTACCACACCAAACAAGTTTCAGCAATATCAAACAACTCAAGAACAATTCTATGTCATTTATGAGTGGCTAAGCAACTCTAGAATGGCAACCAAATCATCTAATGATTAAAAATGTGCTTATTAATCATTAATAAGCAAACTTTGTTCATATACATGCATACATCTTTCATTCATGCTTTCAACCATCATATTACAAAAATAAAAGAGTAGAGAAATAACCAAACATCATATGTTAAAGGTTGGAACCCTAGAAATATTTTTCTAGTTGAAAAGGAATTGAAAAAACTTACAAAAGATTAAGTTTTCTTCAAATCTTCTTCTTTTTTCACCTTTTTCTCTCAACTCTCTTTTGTAACATTTTTGGAAACTTAACACACAAAATTGCAAATGAAAAATGAAACCATTATATATGTAGGGTTAGGAACGAAATGGGTATTTTAGGAAATAAAAATTTGGCAATTTTTAATCAATATTAAAGAAGCCAAATTCAATTTTGCTACCTTTTCCAAAAAGTAAATACATATGCACCAATCATATTTTGCCATTTAAAAACATAATGATGATAAAGATAAATGTATTTAATTATTCTAATTATTTAACAATTAAATAATTAGATAATTACTTAATACAAATATCTAAATACATGTATCATATTTACTTTAATATTCCATAATACATATATTTGGAACATGTGTCAAATACTTTATTTGACCAAAAAATTAATGTGCATTTAATAAAATCAAGTATTTAATCCAAATACACATTAACTTGGAAATGACCGAATAGCTCCTATACATGTATCTTTTTGTTTAACCGTTAAACGATTTATAAATAATCAATATTATTTATAATAGTTGCCCTAGTACTCTACGAGTATGTTTCATTAGTGAGACACTCTAGATTCAGGCATATCCGTCACGAAATCCAATTTCGTGTCCATGATCTACCCACCCGTAAATTATGACGACCACGGATAAACTCGCTGAATCATACAGGTCGAGGTCATCGCATACATATAATCCCTCTGTCACAGGTATTCGGATTATCCTAGAGATATAGATAAAAACGTCAAATCTCTATAGGTATAATCCTGTCGACAATTCTATTAGCAATCTCTTAATAACACTTAGAACTTACTTCGACAGTGTACCACAGGCCCATGGATTTAACAGATTGCTAATTCCATATTGAATATATATGCTCTGTACACAGAACTGACGGATCCTATCTTGATATGCACAGTATATCCTGAGGATCAGTCCACACCCAACGAACATGTGGAGGTCTGATCTAAATAGATCGGTGATGTGACTGCCATCAAAGTGTGGATGATACCTCATACATCCACAGTGGTATCTCAAGTCAAAGGACCACTATGCTCACTTGACCCGAGAAGATTTCTATTGACGTTGGTGTACCATTTATTAGGAAATCTTCAGTGAGTCGTTCAATGTTTATCCAATATAAACACCTACACGTCTATACGAGTCTCCCCAGACTCATAGTTCATTGGGATAAACCATCGGACCAAGTCTCGATATACGACGTGTACTGGTCTCAGCGGATTTTACTAACCGACCCGTGTTAGTAAATCTTGACCAGAAACTTTATTTGATAATATACTTCTAGTAGTGACACTTCCCAATGTCAATTACAAACTATTTTGTAACTGCGCACTATATATTATCGGGTCTTTGTCTAATATATACATATCACTAAATCCTATTTAGTTTCAATCTAAACGTAATTAGATCGAATATGTATATAAAAGCAAGAAGTGCTACCATAAATAAGTAATATTATGGAAAAATGAATTGTTTGTATTCATGAATCAGACATAAATACGATCCGGATTGGCACTCTGAGCACCAACCCTAACAGTCTGAATATTTGGATGATGGTAGTTATAGTTTTAGTGCCTCATATGATCATTAAGGCATCGGAAGAGTTGTGGGTTTGTAGGTCCATGGCATGGTTTTTTAGTCGGTAGACTATTTGATGGTGTAAAGTAGCAACCATGGAAGATGGGGTTAAATTGGCTCCAGAGATCTGGATCAGAGCTTTAAGGGCTGAAAGAAGGTTAAGATCTTTTAAGGACATGTTAAAGTTTGGATATGATGTCAATATCACACTTCCAGCATATAAAGTTATCAAGACAGTGATGATTACCGCATATTGGTACTTCACATACCTAGTATCCATCAAAGCAAGCCTGGTAGTAACTGGTAGTCCTCTTTTCCCTTGTAGGTAAAAACAAGTTAAAATACGCCAAGATGGAGATGGTTATATCCCTCTCTTTTCCATCTAGAGACTAACTTTAAAGGAATTTCAAGAGTGACATACTGTTCATATGATGTCTCTTATAAAGCACACTAGTCTAATATGGAGGATTGGACATATTCTTTAACAGCGGGTCTTTTGGTTGACACCAAAGTCCTAATACTTTGAGTAAATTTTCGTATGTAAATGTTATAAAGACTGGGCAAAGGCATAGAAGACTCGTTGATCTGAACATCTTCTGGAACTTGAGAGTATTCCACAAGATTCTCGATTTTATAAGAAAGAGTTTTTGTACAAGATCTATGAATAGATAAAAAAGAAGAAAGTCTAACAAGTTCTAAGCTAGCACTATTATTTGAGTTTTCTATAGGTGTTGTCATGATTGGTGGGTTGTCCCCTCTACTCACCTCTATTCTATTATACTTTATATACCTTATTGAGAAAATAAAAACTTGGCTCTGATACTAACTGCCGGGAATTCTGCAGCAGAACATTCTTATAGTTCTCAAGACTCTAGAACATTCATATATTTCTTAGATCGATTTGCTCATGCTTTCTCGATAGACACATGCAGCTCTCCATGACCTTAAAGTCCAAATTAATACGCCCTTTTGCATATCTCCCTAATAGTATAGATCAACTTTATCATCTTAATAATATACCTCAATTTTACTTCAGATACCAAAAATATGATCAAAACAAGGTACTGGAGCGGAGGTTTGCCTAGTGTAATGAGACGGTACCAGCTTACCGAGGGTAAACATACTTCATCCGATATACCTTAAATACAATCATGTTCTGATCTACAATATCCCATGAAGGGCGAGCACATAGCATACTTATGATCAAAAGTAAGAAGTAAGAGGGCTATAAAGTATAATAGTGTTAGAGTTGGTGCTTCGAGCGCCAATCCGAACAATGTATTGTACGATATTTATTGGATAATATTATATATATATGTTGATTATAACATCGACCTTAGAATAGTCATGTAATGATACTGAACACTGAGTGTGGTCCGTCATTGGGATAGTATCACTATTATAAACTATTCTTAAAAGATATATTCATAGTCATTGGTTTTGGAATATGGTCAAATTCCTATAACCTATAAGACTAGACTTGTCATATATTGGAATTAAAGTTTCAATAGTCATACCCAATGGATCGTGAGTGACGTCAGTTCGTATAACCATGTGGATATTCATTGGAGTGAATATTGAATGACTCACTGGATGATTCCTAATAGTTGGTAGTGCACGTCATCGTCAATAGGAATCTCCTCGAGTTGAGTAGCCTATCTAATCATCTAAATATATGATAATATTGATTTTATGTGTGATCATCTACACTTAGATGGCATGCATATCAAAGACCTTTCATGGTCTGACAGTTGGATGTTCGTCAGATGTGGACCGATACATTCATTAATCAAGTATGGATCAATATAGGATCTGTCGGCCTGAATATGTACCGTTAAGGGGTTTAGATATCCATCATTTTGAGTCACGGTTATAAAGACTTTGGCCAAAACCGATCACCTAGGGTTGATCGTGTATATATCGAAAATGATATTCTCATTAGTTATAAAGAATCATGGACTTGTTGACAATATGAGATGCGCGTTTTGGAAACTTGACAGGTAATCTATGTTTCCTACGCACCACTCAAATAGCCTATAAGTTGGGTATATGACATATTCCTAATAGCACCCACGTCTTTCCAATGGTCCGATCTGACCCGTGTATGACCCGCATCTTTCTGTCCATTGATTGTGCCTTTTTGACTTCATCTGATGGTTATGATGTGCCACGTAGATGCGTCTTTAACCGAACTATTGACCGTGCGTGGATCCATAGATCCGGCATGCATTAACAAAATCTGACGCCCCACAACGCGCCACGTGTCTCATATTTTGGTCTTCATTGTTTCCCTAATTTGTTTGGATCTAGTCCCTTCATTTTTTTGTCTAATAGCGTAAATTTATCCTATTTTCCTATTTAAATAAGCTCTCCCTAAAACCTTAATTTTGTTTATTTCTGTTTGCGCAATTTTTATGCGTGAAGAAAGAAGAGCGTGTAAGGTTCAAACCTCCTGAGAAAAAGTCCCAGCAAGAGGTGTTTGATTAAGTGAATAAGCCTCCAAGGGGCACAAGCGCACAAATTACAGTCCTAAGGATTACAATCTAAGAAATAAAAAATAAAGATATGCTCATTTGAGTCTTCATTTTTTCCTTTTTTTTCTTTTTCTGTATGAGTGAGCTTTTATAGTGAAGCTTGTAAACCGTTTGGGCAGTTCCAGTATCTCCCTGCAGCTGCTGGATCGTGTCTTCAACTGTTGGGCTGTGCGTCTCAACTGCTTGATCGTGGAGGGAAAACTGCTTAACTGCTGTAGTCGTGGGATCAACTACATTACGTGTTCTCCTTCTAATGCTTCGGTCGTCCTGGATTCTTTTGCTCTAATCTGATCGCTCTTCTTTTGCCATCGCCCTTCTTGCCTTCGTCCTTCATTCCTTCGTTCTAGGGCGATTTCGCTCCAAGGTGGCATTTTTTCTTTTGCCAACAATTGTCCCCCAAATTTACCTTGATTGTACTGGAAGTGAAAATCGAGGTGAATTTTTTGGTTTTCATCCAGGTTCGTTCTTTCCTCGTGCAGGGAAGACCACTACGCCAACCGAGCTAGTCACCCGGCCGATCCCTCAGTCCAGAGAATCTAGGAAGCCGGAGATATTTTCCCCCGAACTAGTCCCCGAGCCGGTCCCTCAGTCCAGAGAACCTGTGAAGCCGATGAGTGCAGCACCCTCTACGCCCAGGGATCCGATCCGCCGTTGACAACGGGTGTAACCCATCCGCAACCAGGGGATGCAGTACCTTCCCCACAGAGGACCCTGGTCAGCCGTCGCTAACGGATATAGCCCATCCACGCCATTACATTCCATTTCACATCTCACACCGTGTGGATGGCCGTTAGCTAACCTTTTTACATTCCATTTCACACCTTATTAAAGAGAAGTTTTCGCTTCCGATGGCCTTTGTTTCAAATCTTCTCTTTTTTCCGGCTCTGTTCCGCTCATTCCTTAGCCAAAACATTTGCCTGGTTAGGGAAAACCAAGCTGAGACGTCATGAGTAGGGTTGGCCCTTGGCCGGGCGGTTGGGAGAGGTTTTTCTTATAAGCTATTTCTTCTGCTCCTCTGCTTTTAAATACTCTAAAGACATGATATTGTTCTCCTTTGCAATGCTTTTCATGTGTTACCTGACCGATTGATGGGCTCTCTGCCTTAAGCCTGACTCTGTCGAAAGTGACCTGCAGTCTGGTGGTATTGTCACATCAACTCTGCTTTTCTTATGTCACGTGCATCAATAGTGGTGATAGCCTAGACGATGTTTCCTGGGGGACGCTTATGCTTACACATGTACTTGGCCGATCTAATGAAGGCCGATGTTAAAATACCGAGGTTTGGTCGATCTATCGAAGGCCGATATTGGGGCTCGGCCAATTTAGTGGCCGATGCTGAGTGTGTGATGGGCCCGAAGGAGAAGTGTTTGCCCTGCAGTTGGTTGGGCCGCCTTTTACAGTCCTTTGCGAACCCATCACTTCTACAATAAATGCGTGACTCTTCTCAACGTGTTTCATCATGAGGCCTAATGAAGAGCCGTTTTTTACGTCACTTCTGTGTCTCCTTTCGTAGCACGTCATTTTTGCAGCGAATTGTATTCTAACACCTGTTTGAGGTGATCCTTCATTCTTTTTATTTTCCCGTCGTTTCCATCCCTCGACAATTCGGGTTGCGACACTTGTTCGAGGCTGAGCCTTTCGCCTGTTTATATAAGGGTTTAGCCCATTCTGGTTCTTTCTTTACTCTCACCCATTGCAAAACTCTTTCGTATTTTCGATCTCATGGCATCAATGGCGTCTTCTTCCTCTGCTCTCAAAACCAGTTCCTCCACTTTTGCTGATTATAAGATGGCACTGGACGACTCTTCTGTGGGCACTTTCGGTGTTCATACTCTTGACGAGAATTACGACCAGTGCGTGTTTGGTCCTATTTTTACTGAAGACCATACCATAGCCACAGCCCCGCTGGCTCAACAATTTCCTTCCTCTTCTGGTCTCCCGTTTTCGGAGCCAATTAATATTTCTCATTTGGCTCAGTCTAACCCGATTCACACATGGCCCAAACATGAAGCTGCGTTCGAGTCTTGGTTCCAACGTATGCTATTGCATACGGATACTCGTGCTTTTCTAGATAAGAATGGTTTCCTTTCCTTCATCGAACTTTCGTTGGCTTTGCCTTCCCTTGACCACAGCTTGTTTCATATTTCCTTGCTCTTTTGGTCTTCTGAGTACAATGTATTCATTTTCCATGTTGGTCCTTTTACTGTTACTCTCCGTGACATCGGTGCTCTCACCGGTTGGCCCCCCTGGGTGCACCCATCTCGGCTTGCACAACCTTCCGTTTCCCTCCTCCTTCAATGGACCCTTCGTCTTTTTCGTCCTACTCTTCTTTTCTTCGCACAATTTCGAAAACGGCTGGTCCTGTTTCGATGTTGGAGCGAACGACCTTCCTTCATTATTGGCTGTGCAAATACATCATTTGTGCGCCTAGCCAAAAGCAAGTGGCGGGCCACCTTCCCATCTCTGTAGATCTTGCCAATGGTCGTTGTTTAGACCTGACATCCTTCTTGCTAGCTGTTATTTATCGGGGGTTGGCCGTGCTCCAAAAATAACTTCGGTCGGGGGCTTCGCCCATTGCCTCTGGTCCTTTATGGCTCGTTCAGCTTTGGTTGAGAGCTTATTTCCCTGTCTTCGGTGTCATTGATTCGAATCATCCTTATCCTTATCCCGGTCTTCTTTTTACCCAGCTTCGACCATCTTCTTTCCTCCCTCGCACTGCTTTTGAATATCTCTATACTCTTCCTCGGGTTTCCTCTTTTTTCCCTTTCTCAGTGGGGAATAACCCGTCATTCATTCATGATCTCCCTCTCTCGGAAGAGGATGAGTCAGGTCTTCGCATATGGCGCAGGTTTTTATGCAGCCGCGACCTGATTCATGACATTCTGACTGGGGCCAATGGCAAGACTTGAGTGAAGGTGTATTCTCCCAACTTCGTCGCCCGTCAGCTTGGCCTCGTTCAATGATGGCCTCTTCCTTTCTTCCATACGCGTTCCGCTTCGTCGGACCGTTTTAAAGTCCTTTCAGTTTCTGACGTAGAGGAATCCTTATCGGAAACTCGTTGTTTACTTTCTTCTTTTTTCATAGCTCCTTTTGCTTCTTGTACATCGGTATATTCTTCTTTTGATCGTTTCTGGCCACCTGTCCGTGAGCGATTTTTTTCTCTGCCCTCTATGAGGGTATTTCCTACTATTCCATTGTCCTCAAAGTCTTCTGAGCCAACGGGGTCAAAAAAGGCAACTGAGACGGCCAAACCCAAGAAAATAAAGCCCGCCAAGAGGAAACAGCCTTCCCCTAGCCGTAGCTCGGATTCGGACGTGCCACTCGTTCGTCGCTCTAAGGTATGAGTTTGAGACTCGTCTTCTTTTGCAGATGAGTTTGATGTACTCTGAAATCATAATTGTGTATATTGTGCAGGCACTTAAGATTGAGCCGCCTTCCGTAATGCCCGAAACGGCGCGAACTCCGAGGGCCGAAGCTCCCATAGGCGGAGGCGAGAAGGTGGGACCTGTAGAAATGACGGCCGTTCAGTTTCCCTCTGATGAGGATGAAGCGGCCGAGGGTCCCATCATGGAGAAATTACCAAGAAAGGGCGGTGCAGTCGGAGTCGATCCCCAAGGTACGGAGCCATATATTGAATCTGGTCGTTCGCGTCCAAGAGTCGAGGAAATTCCAAAAGACCATCCTCTATTTGAGCGCTTCTCTTCAGACGGTTCTGTACCAATTGTGTAGGATCCGGATGATGAGGCTGAAGTGCCAGAGCCTACTTGGCCGACTGGGTCTCTTTGGCACCACCTCAAGCAATTTTATCCCTTAGTACGCAGGATGTCTGCCTCAAGGCTTATAGGGAGTTATAGGGACGTGGACGGCCTTTATAGTTTGGCCGAATTGGAGTCGTTAGATGAAGCTCGGTCTATGTACAAAAACGACGTACTTCGTTGCATTTATGAGGAGGAGGAGGTCATTTACATTTCTGATTCGTTCGATTCTGATTCTCTTACAGATGCTCGGCCTACTACTGCACCGCAACGCTCAACGCCAGAAGCAGTATCTCTAAGTACTTCTGCATACCAGACTTCGGCCTTTGCGCAGCCGTCATCTTCGGCTCCTCTGCCCTCTCCTTCTCCAGTGGAGTCTCTTGTGCCTAAACAGCCGTCCCCTCCGGCTCTCATGATTGCTTCTTCCGCAGCTCCTGTTTCGACAGTCCAAGTGTCAGCCGCTTCTAAACAATCATCGCCCCCTCGGGCTGAGTCTTCTATCTTGCCATAAAGTTCTCCTGCTCGGTCGTCTCCTCCTCAGGCCGCATGGCCGCTGGCTCTTATCCCCCAGCATCCATCATCCTCAGATCCTTCATCTCAGCAAGAACTAGCGCAGCCACAAGCTGATGCATTTGAGGCATTGGTGGATCGGCCTTCCAGTTCTGGTTCTGGGATGGTAAGTCTTTCTCTCATTTCCTTTAGCTCATGGTCTTAGCTCATTTTGCTAATTCCTTCTTCGTGTGCAGGCATCCGACCCATTGCTGCAATCGGTCCAGAACATTTTGGACCGCTTTGGGCGATTGTCCTCTACTTTTTTTCGGCCTCCTTCGCCTTCGGTCAACACTAGTACAGACCTGGAGGGCCTTCGGGAGGTTCTTGGTCAATACGCTTCATTTGCTGCACTGGAGGTTAGTCAGGCCGCTCGGCCAGAGAACGTCATTCAATTGGACAAAAGCTCCTCCAAATTAAGCCGGATATTGGCCCTCCATGCCTTGCCCATATCGGTTGATGATCGACTTTTCCTTCAAGAAATGCAGGACGGCATAGCAGCCCTTCTCTCTCGGTATCGCAATATGCACAACCAGAGGGTTGGGCTTCGCTCCTCTGTAATGAGGAAAGAAACGCTTCGTGGCTCTCTTGACGCCCTTCATCAGGCCCTGAGGGAGACTACAGAAGAGATGATGACCGAGGAGTCGGTCTTCCTGGACCTGGAGCGACAGTTACAAGAGATTCAGCATCTTGTCGAGGAAAGCCGTATGAGAAAAGAGGCAAAGAGGAGGACCATTGCTACTCAAGTAACAGAGATGGACGAGTCTATGGTAGAGTATGAAGGTTTGGCCCGTATAAATTTTGAGAAAAGCTTGGCTGATTTGGATGCGGTGGGTTTGGAGATACATGACGAATGGCGCCTGAGGAGAGAGACGCTTTTGGCCATTAAGGAGCTGCCCGGGGGTTTTCGGCAATCTTCGGGCCAAAATTAATGATTTTTGTAATACGTTATATCGTTTATTCCTTGTATTTTTAGGACGTTTTCGTCCGTAATTAATGAAAATACATTATTATTCCAATGCATTTTATACATTTTCATGCTCCCACAAAGAGGGCACATATCTCTTTAAGTACTTGCCATTTATCGCTCTTGCATGCACTCTTCCGTTCAAGTCCTGCAAATGATAGGCTCCGTTTGGTAACACATTTTTCACCACGAATGGGCCTTCCCAGTTGGGCGACCATTTGCCATACGCCGAGTCCTTAGAACCAAGTGGCAATATAATTTTCCACACTAATTCGCCCTCCCTGAATGATTTAGCCATTACTCTGAGATTATATTCCTTGGCTATTTTTCTCTTTTGTGCTTCTAGACGATTTAGCACATCACATCTGATATCGTCCAATTCCAACAAATTCTGGATCATTGCCTCGTCGTAGTCTTCCTTTGTCAGCTTTTCTTGTAACATCACCCTGGTGGACTCGATATTCATTTCTACTGGAAGCACAGCCTCGTGACCATACACTAACTGAAACGGGGTCACTGAAGTACTTGTTCGTGGTGACGTCCTATAGGCCCATAGAGCCTGACTCAAATATTCGTCCCATCATCTAGCGTTGTCTGTCACCATCTTCCGAATCAACCTTTTAAGGGTCTTATTGGACGATTCCGCTTGACCGTTTGACTGAGGGTAATATGAGGTAGTGTTCACCAATCGGATTCCGTATTCGGCCAGTAAATCTTTCGTTTTTCACCGTTTAATGAGGTGCCATGGTCTACCATTATTGTTTGTGGTATACCGAATCAACCTTAAACCGCTGTAAAAATGTCTCGGCCCACTCTCCTGACAACTGTCTTAGGTTTTCCAAATCGGCCAAGGCTACTTCAGATTCGGCCTTGTAAAATTGCGCATGGAACAATTGTTCCATTTGCTGTCAACTTTCTACCGAATTGGCCGGCAGACTGACATACCAGGAGAAAACTACTCCTGATAATGAGCCGTGAAATAACCTCAATTTGTGGAAATCATTGACTTCCCCAAACTGAAGGGTAAATCGCCCTATGTGTTCCATGGTAGAAACCTCCCCAGACCCCGTAAATAGGGAAAAATCTGGTATCTTGTAGTTTCGAGGCCACGGATAAGCCACATCGATCCAATCAGGATACAGCTTCCGATATCTTGGCCGAATTGATCGTATGCCTAGACCGAATTGGTCTTGAAGGATCTCGGTCATTTGTTCCCTTAACATATCGTTGCCATTAAATGGCACAGCTATGGGCGGCGGCTGCGGTCCTCTCAAAAGTGGGAAATAATCGTGATTCTGCCCCTGAGAAGTCTGGATGCCTTGAGGCAACACCACTTCATGTTGTGCCATATTTGGCCCTAATTGTAAGTCATTGCCCCCAGGACTTATTCCTCCCCTGAGAACCGTAGGGATGTTGGTCCCTTGCGCATGAACATTACTAGGACCAGCCTCATGACTGATTGGTGCAGGGAGGGGCGTAGTCAACGGCAGCGCCGTCCCGCCGTTTACACATTTGGCCATTAATTCATTCAACGAGCTTAGATGTTTGGTCATGTTTTCGTAATGTGAATTGCTAGTTGATACGAATTTATCTATGACATGCGCATTTTGAAGCATAACCTGTTCGACAACATCCTGCGTGAATTCACTGAACAACGCGCGTACCGCGTTAGGGCTGAGCTCCCTCATAGGTTCGTATCGACTAGCGTCTGCCAGACCCTTGAAATGACCGACTAAGGCTGGAACGTGGGGATAGTTGGTTTGCTCCAGTCCTCCTTCCTCCGCACTCGAGCCAGTTTGAGCGTTTCTTTTCGGAGGCATCTCCACTCTTTACACCAATTCTCCCACTGTGGTCGCCAAAAACTGTTTGCGTAATTTTTATGCGTGAAGAAAGAAGAGCTTGTAAGGTTCAAACCTCCTTAGACAAAGTCCCAGCAAGGGTGTTTGATTAAGTGAATAAGCCTCCAAGGGGCACAAGCGAACAAATTACAGTCCTAAGGATTACAATCTAAGAAATAAAAAATAAAGATATGCTCATTTGAGTCTTCATTTTTTCCTTTTTTTCTTTTTCTGTATGAGTGAGCTTTTATAGTGAAGCTTGTAAACCGTTTGGGCAGTTCCAGTATCTCCCTGCAGCTGCTGGATCGTGTCTTCAACTGTTGGGCTGTGCGTCTCAACTGCTTGATCGTGGAGGGAAAACTGCTTAACTGCTGTAGTCGTGGGATCAACTACATTACGTGTTCTCCTTCTAATGCTTCGGTCGTCCTGATTCTTTTGCTCTAATCTGATCGCTCTTCTTTTGCCATCGCCCTTCTTGCCTTCGTCCTTCATTCCTTCGTTCTAGGGCGATTTCGCTCCAATGTGGCATTTTTTCTTTTGCCAACAATTTCTAATATTTTTTATGTTTATACTGTGTATCTTGTCAGGAGATCAAATTCAATCTTGAGAAAAGTTGTGAGGACCGAAAGGTAGAATGACAAGTGATTACAAGCATAAGGCTACAAGTGAGTGATTTTAATTCTTATGAAAACTCAATTATTTTTCTCTAATAAGATTCCTTATCTGCACATGAAATTAATCATATGTCGAGATAAAAGGTTTTCTCATAAAAAAAAAAATTGATTATGTTGTTCTTTAAATTTTGTTTAAATTAGTATAAGAAGTATTTACATATTTCGTCCAGCCATCTAAACAAAAATTTTAATTTGTACCTTTAAGAAATGAATGATAACAACTCAAAAATTGATTTAGTTCAAACAAATCATGCTTACTATATCTTAGTTATATTTTTTTTATTGAGCATAGCGTTGGAGTTGAAAATGGTTTGACGTGTTAAACCTGTTCGAATTTTCATGTTTTAGATTTAATTTTAATTATGGTTTTGTTTATTGATAAATAAGTAATTTAATTAAGTATATATTTTTTAAATAAATAATAATAGGTTTTAAGTGATAAAATAGATTTTCTTAATAAATAATAGAGGCATCATTAAGTAGAAAAACATTTAACTTTTTAGATAAAGATATATATGGATAAAAATATTAGGGAGGCTTAGAAGTTAGAAGTTTAGGTTCTTTTAGTTTTTTTTCTTTAATTTTATAATTTCATATCCAACTTAAACCTTAAGTAATCTATTGAGGAAAAAAAAAAAAAGAATAGTACTATCATATATCAAGTGAGGAAGACGAATGTCTACATTGATATGGACAAAAATCATAAAAAAAAAAAATTAGATTTTATGAAGCTTGATGATACCATGAACTCATATAAAATCCATATAACTGATATCACTTAGTAGGAGAAAGTTTTTTTTTAGTTTGATTTGGTCTTTCAAATAAAATAAATATTTGATTTGGGTGCTGATAAGGGTGTGCATGGGTCAGATTGGATCGGATTGTGACTCAACCTACCAAACCCACAAACAATGCTGGTTGGCATTTTTCAACCCGATCCGACCAGCACAACCTACACAACCCGACCCGCACAGGTTGCGGGTTGGGTTGTGTGGATTAAATATATTATTTTTCATTAAAAATTTAAATAAAATTTTAATAATATATATTTAAATAATAAATATATGTATAAGAAATCGAACAAAAACTAAATTATAGAATTGAATTAAAAAATATTAAAAATATCATATGAAATAAAATTAAAAAAATTAAATAATAATACTTATATGGGATTGCAATTTGCAAGTTGAAAATTTTCTAACCGGTGTCAACCCGCAACCTGAGTTGGTCGGTCAAAATCAACCCAAGAGATTGGGAAAGAATTCTCAACCCCACCCGCACTCAACCCACATAAATCACGGATTGACCCATGGTTGGGTTTGCACACCCCTAGTGCCTAAATAGAAGAACATAGAATATATATGTATGTATATAGAGAGAGATTCGGCCTCTTTTAGATTAGAAAAACCCTTGGGCTAGAAAAAAAAAGTGAGTGGTCCAAGCCCAGTGGCCCTGTAAAATTGTCCAAAACCTGAATGAGAGAGTCCAACAAAACCAGATATTCAAATGCTACATCTTTACGCAAGGGCTCTGTCATGTAAAATGATGGAGCTGCTACAACAATTCATCTACTCAGGGGGGTTTATTAATCCTAACCCTTCATTATTTACATATTCGTCTGCTGCATATACAGCAGAAGAAATACAACTAACTGTATAGAATCTCGCCGAAATTTCAGACAAGAATGCATTATAGAGATGTATTTCAGGAATGAGGAATCTACCAACCTGCTTTTGTCAGGATTTACTCTGTTGAATGGAAAATTTTGAATGCAGTTGCCTCCTTTCTGACTATGTCTCATGTGCAGCATCATGAAGACCAGATAATGGAGCAAGAGATGGAAGCCAGAGTTCTACACGAGTTCCCCCAGATCCAAGGGCAGCATCTGTCCTGTGAGGTGATATGACACGGACAACACAGCCATAGCTCTCAAGTAGTTCACGAGCTACAGTCAGACCAGCAACAAAGTTCCAAGTCATATTGTCTTCAACCATGTTTTCCGAGAAGAGTTCTGAACCAAATGGAGTAAGCGAATGCATCTGTGTCTGCAAACATGTCCTTGGATCAGAAAATCACATAACATGCCCAAAATCTTAAGCAAACTCAGAATCCTGACAAGAAAATGGACTAGCAAAGCTAATTAATTTTTTAGGATCCCCAATCCACCTACTAGAGATGGAAGCAAAAGCATGACGCCATTCACATCTCCCAAGGAAAAAAAGAGAAAAATGTTCAAAGCACGTGATGAATGAATAGAAATGTTTAACAGTCCACAATTTCTAATATAAATAATATAGGGACAAAAGAGAAATATTATTGGACAGAGTTTTCTATTATTACCATATAGTGCATGTCTGGTCCATCATCGTCAATTATTACTAAAGCCCCACCAGCTGGAGCTGTGGCAGACTCAATTTCAACCTTACCCCCAACATGGGTACGCAATAATGCACCCTCGATCAAATTGCTCAGAGCCTGGCGCAGAGCAGGTTCTTCTACCGCAACTTGCAAAGATTGCGAAAGTTCACTTAGTTCCACTAGACGTTTCTGCATGTGGGCGAGAGGTCTCACAGCCTCAACCAAATCTCCCAACACATCAGAAACATTGCATGGTCTTCCTGACATAAATGAAGACATAAGATAAAGAGAAATTTCCAAATTTGAAAACAGGGAATCAAATGAATAATACTAATTATCTTGCGGACCTCAAACTCAGATATGGATAGATGATATAACTCAAAATATCATTAAAGGCTAAAGCATACCTAATTCCATTCTGTTTTAAAGGAGCAAGGGCCAGAGGTGGCATGGGCATTTCTAAATCCTTGGCAGGTGTATCTGGTGATAGCAGTTCACTGGAATTTTGCAACTTATTGCTGGAACCATGTCTTGAAAAGTTATTAGATAACTGAGATCTTATTGACTCTGGATGGGCATATGCTGAAATGTTCATTTTCCTCAACGTTTCTTCATTATAGCGCACAATATTAGCCTAATAAGTAACCCAAAAAAAAGGTCAGATATACAATCTTGAACTCCATATGGGAGGAAAAAGTTAAAATTACAAAGGGAAGTTATTTAAAAATGACGGCTCAACACACGAGACTTCCTACACTGTGGGCTCTAGGAATGATTCAATATATACGCAACCTTATCCTTGCTTTCTTTGCAAAGACGCTGTTTCCGCAACTCTAATCTGTGACCTCCAGGTCACAATGGAGTAACTTTACCATTACACCAAGGCTCATCCTCAAAGTGAAGTTATTTAAAGTTACCTTCAAAATTCTAACTTCATCAACAATTTCATAACAAGCTTGTAATTTAAACTACAATGGGTGGTGATTAATGGGGAAAAAAAAAGCCTTTAGTCTAAGTGGAGATCCATGTCCAAACAACACGAAAAGTAAATGACAAAATTTAGAAAAAGAAAAAAAAAAATTAAAAAAATCTATAATAGAATATCATTTCATTAAAACTAAAAATAAATCCGAGTAAAATGCTAGAAAAGAGGTTACAGTTACATGACTATGGATGCCTATGTGTGTTTGACGAAGTGAAAGAAAAAGAGAATGGTAGTCAGAGCAACTCCAAAAGATTTGATTATTTAGTTGTTAAATAGAAGAGACACATCATTAAAATTGATTGCAAAAGAGAAACCAATTAATATTCTTCAAATTAGATTTTACTTCTCTCTCTTCAATATTGGAGAGTGATTTATCTCTTTTCAGTATTATTATATAATAATTTATTTCTCTTCACTTTATATTGTAGTGATGGTGGTTGGAATTACTAGTAACTTTTTATAAATTAAAACAATATATATATAAATTTATTTATAATAACTCTCTTCTATCAATATTACATAATATTCTATATTATACATCAACATCATTATTTATAATTATTTATCTATTATAATAATATAACTAAAGTAGGCCCTTCAATTTGATAAAAATAATGTAACTTTATTTTTATTTGAAGAATCTTTTAGAAAACACCTTATTTTTTTTGAAGAGTAATTAGATGAGTTGGAGTTGCTTTTTATAATACCTTTGTCAAAAACACAGCATCCTGGAGTTCTTGAAGGGTATCTCTCAAACGATCACCTTGGACCATAATATCTTCAACAATGTCATGCGATATCTGCAAGAACGTTTCATACATAATGTTTCAATGAAAAGAGAAAACAGGAAAGGAAACTCCAATGTCACTAGAGTGCTCAAACCTCACTTCT
Source organism: Zanthoxylum bungeanum (assembly GCA_019454045.1). Lineage (NCBI taxonomy): Eukaryota > Viridiplantae > Streptophyta > Magnoliopsida > Sapindales > Rutaceae > Zanthoxylum > Zanthoxylum bungeanum. The sequence goes on from SKCR01023654.1 coordinate 207,212, forward strand.
CTTCATATGTAGGGATAACATTTTACTTAAAGTCTGAATGCTAGAAAGCGGACCACGAATCTGAGAAAAGTTTAATTACAGGAAAATAACAATAAGTTTGCTAAACAAATCTAAAACCAAAACACAAGTAAGCAACTGTCAGATAATCAGCTAACCTGCTCAACCAGATTACTCATCCTAACATTATTTTGCCATGAAGATTGCTGAAGTAACATCGATTTCTGGGACAAAAAAGAGCAAGCTGATTGTAAATGAACAGATGCCGCCAAAAGTGTGCCAATCAAGAGCATACATGAATAATTCAACATATGGTGATTCTAATAACATTCAAACACGGATACCTGATCCATAATGTAGGCCATAGCAAGAGAGCGACATATGTTAATAGCATTCAATCTCTGCTCAGCACTAAACTTGTACACTCTCATTCTCTCATTATCAAAACTCTCAATCTCCCGAGATTTGGTATCCAAACTTGGAGGTAATGCATAGACTTCCTCTGGTGACTGAAAACCTAAAGCATCATGCCCTTCACTCCCACACATTTCCATCACTGGCAGCTCCGCGACCAAGAACCCCACAACGAACGGGTGCTTCACCATCGGAAACACCACTGCTCTCTGCTCAGGCACAACTTGCACCTAAAATTCAAATTCAACACTTAATTATATTAGCAACTGTAAAATTAGTAACAAACTTTTAAATTTCTTAAAGTTAGTTATAAGTCCTACTTGTTGACTAGAAAGTGCAGCTTCCGCAGCACGTAATCCAGCCGGCACGTTGAAATTGCCAACTAATATCACAATTTCGGTTGCGTTTACTCCAGGATAACTAACCACTCGCCGCAGCTCTAACCGGTCCATGACATAACTACCAGCAGGTCTCACATAAACCTAAAAAAATAAAAAATAAAATAAAATAGAAATTAAATGATGTGAAGAGAGGGGAATGGGGAACTAACAGAGAGGATGGCGTGGGGATCGACGATTCTTCGAAAGAGGTCAAGCTGTTCAAGGCAGAGTCGCTGAAAATCGGGACTGGGGAGAACTAAATTGCAGGTCTTCTGGTCAGTCTCGATAGTCTGGAGGAATTCGACGGGAGATGTGGAGGTTCTACGGATAGCGGAAGCGACGGCGGAAGCTGAGGAGACCATTGGGGATCCGCCTGGCTCGGGTTCATGTCCATCGTCGGAGACCGTGCGAGTCACGTGACGAAGGGAGGTGCTGTTGACGGATATTGAGGATGAGGTGGTGGCGGCTAGTGGTTTGGGTCTGTGGTTGAGTGAGGACTGGACTTTGGGAGCGTAATTGGAACAGCATATGTGATTGTGAGGATTGGAGAGTAGAGTTTTCGAAGTGATTGCAGAGAGGAGCATCGTGTTTACAGTTTCAAACGAATAACAGAAGAGAGTAGCTGCTTTTCAAGTCTCCATTAATTTACCGTCCTATCTGTTTCTTTTTCTTTTTTTTTTTTTTAAAACCTTTTTAACTTTTTTTTAAGTAACAAAACTTGAACAAAAAAATATCTATATGTGTAATGTGCCTCATCGCTTCATATTAAAATTATAAAATTAAATTAATAATTTTATTAAATTAAAATTAAAAAAAAATATTATTAAATTATCTATAATTAATTTTGTAATTAATTTTTTGTTATAAAATTAAAATATTTTTACAATTATTTTTTTAATAAATTATAAAATTAAAATAATAAATTATTAACATAAGAAATCTATTACAATATAAAAACATAGTCTATTATTAAAGTAAGAAACTTAGTAATTTAATAATTAATTAAATAATATTTTAATTTATCATCATTAAATTATAAAATTAAATAAACATACCTATTATAATAAGAAAATATATTAGAATCTCTCATTAAAATAAAAAATACTATTAAATTATTTACAATTATCTTAATTTGTAAAATATAAAAATATAATCTCCTATTAAAATAAGAAACATAAATAGTAGTCACCCACAAAACCTAGCCAATTTTTAAATTTCAGGTCTTTTGTTATTTGTTATTTTATTTTGAAATAATTCTGTAAGTATTTTTATTTCATGAATTGTTTCATTATTAACTGTGATTCAGGATGCAGACTCTGACTATTATATCATACACAATGAATTAAAAATATTATTTGAGAATTGATAAACAAACGAATGAGACATTAATATTATATGTGAGTAAATTAATTGTCTTATTTACACTATAAAACCGACAAAATCTGAAGCATTTACAAGATTAATACCTAAAATTTATACTCAACCCGATTAAAGTGCGGACCCTGTGCTAGTATAAATAAATAGCTAAGATGGCGATCATCACATATCTGCATAGTCAATCTTAGGCAGAAGCAAAGAAGGTTGGTGTCAATAGCTTTCAATTAAAATACAATAATTATAGATGTGTTGAAGGAGTACAAAATCATAGTTGAATTGTGATTTTAAATTAAAATTTTAATTTATATATATATATACTCTCATGGTTGATTTAAAATTATAATTTTGTACTCATTATGTATTAAGGGAGTACATTTATCACTACTCATTAAAATATGATATGATTAATATTATGAAATGTGATAAGTGTTAGTGGGACAGAAGCATAATGCCTAGTGTCACGTATTAAGTTTTGGAGATCGCCAAAACTAGTTTGTGCGACACTTGTGGATGCGCTTGTCTATCAAGTCAACCTAAATTGCACATGTAGACACAAACTTAAGGTTAATCGTCTATTAAAGGGTTAAAGAGTAGTGAGAAAAAGTAAACAATAACATAGCATTTCATCCATAGCACAATACAAAAAAAAAAAGTAAGTCAACACAACAAGATCAAGGCACAAAACAAACAAGGAGAGACAAACAAGCCAATCACACTACATTCAACCAGAAGAGGAATACACCAACTAAGTTCTCGAAGCCAAAATCCTTATAAAAAGGCTAATCACAAAAATATTATAAAAGATTACAAAAATGTGGAACTAACACCCTAAGACAAGCGGCCATGAGCTGGTTAATGGCCCTAGACAAGCTTGATACTTTTGGGACCGTTACATTCTCCCCCACTTAATCTTTTTTAGAGTTGGTGCTTAGAGCACCAATCTGAATAATGTATTGTACATCATATTTTATTATTTACTAAATAACTATATTTTCATTTCAAACCTTATTAATGGTAATGTCATTATGCATATTAGATTGATATATAAATATGCTAAGAATGACATCAACTTTAGAATAGTCATGTAGTAATATTGGACGCTGGGTGGTCTAATATTGAAATAATATTACTGTTATAAATTATTCTTAAAGTAAATATTTATAGCCGTTGGTTTTGGAATACGATCGAATTCTTATAACCTATAAGACTAGCACATGTCGTATATTGGAATTGGAGTTCCAATAGTTTAACACAATGTACCATGAGCAATGGAAGCTCGTAAAGACATGTGAGTAGCCGATAATATTTGATAATAAATAATATTTGATATTTGTAGGCACTGTATTTTTGCATATAAGTCCCGATGATGAGTCTCACATGGAGCACTACAATTTAAGTCGTGGAAGTCGCGGGAAACGGATGTCGGAAGGGAAAAGTCAGAAATCCATTTCTTGTTAGACTTAATTCGTTTGCTCAGCTTTGAGTTTGCCCGTTGAACCTCTGTTTTAACTGTTAACCCACGCCCAAATCCCTTTAGCCCACACACTGGCCCACACGCCCACCAAAGTCCATTAAATCACATCCAAAATAAAAATCCACACATTAAACACATGTTGAAATCAAAACAAATCACCTTCTCAAATTAAAGAAATCAAATCAAATCTCATAAATCACCTTCCTAATTAAATTAAATCACATTCCTAAACTAAATAAAATAAAAACAAATCAAATCAAATTACCTTCCTAAATTGAAGAGATTATTTCCTTACTATACACAAATTAAATATCCCCCCATAATTACACAATATTCTTTCTCTATTCGCATAAGGATAACTCCAACCATTGCCTATAAAAAGAAGCATAAACCAACCCTTCCAACCCTGACATTCACGCCTAAAACCTCCTAGCATTCACTTCTCTCCTCTAATCCGTCTCTCTCTTCTAGCCTTCACGCCTCTCTCATCTCTCTAAAACAGAAAGCACAAACAATAACAAAGTAACTGATGAGTGGTATTTATATCACTATTTCCCACTCATTTAATCTAATATTTTGAATAGTTTCTTGAGTTTTATGAACGTTTTGATGTGTTTTATTGTTATCTTGCAGATAAATAAAGTTTGGACAGCACTGGAGGTAATTTGGGGCAAAACCGGACAAAAATGCGTCAACAGGTTATTTTGGTCTTCTGCGCGTCGCGACGCCGGAACACAGCGCGCCGCGACGCCAGCGTGTGCCGGTTCTGCTAAAATGCGCCATGGTCAACGGTCAACAATTTGAAAAGTTTGACTTTGCTAAAATGCGCCGTGCCACGTGTCACCATCACATCCGATCTGCTAACGTACGCCGTGCCACGTGTCAACAGCATATGCTGCGACACTCTGACATGACACGTGTCGCCTCGTCATCAGCCATGTCATCGGTCAACGAGTCAACATTGCCACGTGTCATGCCACGTCATCAGACACGTCAGCAAGTCAACCGAGTCAACATGCCACGTCAGCCTCAGCCAATCAGAATTTGACACGTGTCGCCACGTGTCGCCATCCATTGTGCCGACAGTTGTACAGTCAGCCGCCACGCCACGTCATCGCCACGTCATCGCCACGTCGCCTCCGCGTCAGCACGACGTCATCACAATAATTGAGAATTAGCCGCCTTGACACGTGTCGCATGTACAGTCAGCCGCCTTGCTACGTGTCACCGTCTCATTGAGCCACGTCGACAGATCCAGCGTCGCGACGCTGAGCTTCTTGGCGTCGCGACGCTGGAATAGTGAAAAATTTGCCTATAAATTCAGCGCGAATTTTCAGTTTTCATTACACCTTTCTCTCTCTTGATTTCTCTCTCTAGAGAGAGTTCTCTTTCTAGAATTTTTATTTTATTTTTAGTTTTTTTTTATTTTTAGTTTTGTAATATTTTAATTATTGTTTGTAATAATAGTAATTTAATTTTTACTTTTTACTTTTTACAGTTTTTACTATTCACCATGTTGAAATAATTTCCTCAGCTAGGGTGAAAGGTAATTCTTCTACTATTGCTATTTAGATTAATCTCCCGTAAAAATAATATATTAACTATTTAAAATATTGACTTAATAAGGGATACCGCTATATTGGTCGGTTGGTAATTTAATTTTAATCTGTTTTAAACCTGACTAATCAAGGATACCGCCAGACTGGTCGGTTGGTAAATTTATTTTTGGTTCCGCCTTAATGGCTGGTTGGACTTAATTTGACTTAATCAGGATACCGCCAGACTGGTCGGTTGGTAAATTAACACAAGTTTATATATTATTTTATGGGAGATATCTAAATTAGTAGTAGTAAAAGTAATTCCTTTTACCTTAGTATTTTATTTTATTTTATTTTACTTTTCAGTATTTTTATTTTATGTATTTTATTTTATAGTCCTAGTTATGTGTTAATTAATAGGGGTTGTAATGACTTTTAATATCACCGGTTTATAAGGGATTATTTTATAGTTTGGGTAATTTACAGGTTTATTTATTAAGTCTTAAGCTTAATGCTTCTTGTTGTCTGATCACCAATAAGATTGATATGGTAAATCTAAAATGAACTAGACATAGGGATTTTAGGTTTCAGCCTTAGACTCAATAACCCACGATCTTCCTTGAGGATAGATAACCCTTTAATAGATTTCCTTACAGGATAGGAATATACCTGTCGGGCGGGGGTAGCCATAATTGGAACTTAAACTTAATAAATCCAGATAATTGATTGACATAGACATATGGTTCAATTGGGTTAAACTGGGTATTTGTGTCTGACCATCGGAAGAGGCTTTTACATAATTTAGTGTTCCAGGTTAATAAATCAATATTTTACCCAATCATAAAATAATCGCTTCATCTTTAAAATGATATTAAAAGAAATCACAACCCTAGATCTTTGTGTTTTTTTTTTTATTTTCCTTAGTATTTTCTTTTATCTTTTTATTTATTTATTTAGCAAATCTTCAATCAACCAAATCAATCAATCAATCAATTCTATTCTCCCTTTTAATTAGATATTTGTAAATAAATAGATTCAACAATTAATAACAACAGTAGGAATTAAGTCCTCGTGGGATCGATATTTTTATACTACTTGAACGATACGTGCGCTTGCGTTATACGTGTGTGTTTACGCCGGTCAAGTTTTTGGCGCCGTTGCCGGGGACTTATATTTCTTGAGTTGTTAATTTTGAAGCTATCTAATTTACTTGTATCTAATTTTCTTTATTTTTATCTGTAATTTTTATTTCTTTCTTTTGATTTCAGGTGACTTACAAATGGAACATTACTGGGAGATTGAAAGATTACGTGCTTTACAAGAAGATACACCCCAAATCTGGGAGCAACAGTCCAGTTTTCTGAGGCCTGTTGTCGAGCCCAATGATATCACTGGATGCCAGAACCAAACAATACTACATTTGCTCAACAGAACTCAATGTGGAGATGTGACATATGTAATGGTGACCACCCAAGCGATTATTGCGAATACAACTACCATCCAGGGTGGCAGAACTATCAAGATCCTTCATGGTACGAAGAACCATCACATTTCACAGAATCACATTTTCCATCTTATCCACCATCTTCCTTCGATCCTTATCAACAACCAGAACCATCAGAGGAAGATCAATTGATTCACATGTTCAAGGAACAGACAGCTCAATTTGATGCACAAATTCAGAGTCAAACAGAATCCATACAGAGAATGACATATCAGATCAGACAATTAACAGAAAACCAGAACTATATACCTCAAGAACCATTCTCAGATGACACTGATGAAGCCTTCAAGTACCAATCATTTCAAAATGACACGTCAACAGAGGAGGAGGCTGAGCAGTATCAACAACCAGATATATCAGTTCAGGAACTTGAACCGGCAAAGTCTCGATTTGATTTTTATTTTTCAGATTCTGACGATGATGAAGCTGAAACATTTGTACCAACTGCATCAAAAATTGAGGATGTTTTTCTGTATCCTCAAAATGAAGATCTTGGAGAATGTTTTGCACAAATGTTTGAAGAAGATCAACTTGAGCCAATCATTTCACTCATATCAGAGGATGAAGACCTAATGTCTGACTCATCTTTTCATCCTCAGGTGGAACAAGAAGCAGAGCAAATGGAGGAGCAAATGTCTGACCTTAATAAAGATCCAGAGCATTCAGGAAAAACATCACTGTTTTGGGGAGTACAAATCAAAGATATCACCCAGAAGCTTGACAGAATGGAACTTCCATTCCAAGTCAAACACCATACGAGACCTCCTAATTTTCTTTCTTTCTTTGCAGGAACCACTGGAGTAACAAAGATTAAAAAGATGGTACGAGCACTGAATGAGACAAAATTCTTTTTGCCACTTTACCGTTGGAAGAGACCATTCAAAAGCAACGCTCACGGGATTGTCCTTAATCGGACATCCAAAACAACATTGAAACCTCCTTAACATATGGATTTCAGTCACGTCTGGCTGAAGACGAAAATTCAGCGCTAGCAGGGAGGCAACCCATGCAATTTGTTGTAATTTATTTTTCATATTATGTGAACTTTTTAATTTTGTGTGTTATTTTTGTAGGGAAAGGCACAAACGAAGCATTTTAAGACAGAAGGAATTGTGTTTGGAAATCAAAGATGAGAAACAATTCATTAGCAATGGCTGATTAAAGAATGAAATCTTGAGACACATCCTAATGAATTTATACTAAGCAAGTGGCGTATTGCGTACACAATTCCGTTGCCTTAATTATTGCTTTGATTCGCTTTTCTGTTGTAATTATATTTATTTTCGTAGACAGGATCCAGACTTTTTGACCTTTCACGATTTCTTTTGTTGTTTAGCAAACAAACGTCCTTTGGAAGATACTTCTGCTATTATTCTCACCCTTTTTCAGGTACTATAAATTCAGCCCGTCATTGCACTTTTGAAGGCATCCTAATTTGAAAAATAAATACATAAAAAAATGGAAGCCACTTCAAGAAGACGAGTTGAAAATATTTGTGTGTTTTGCGGAAGTACTGTTGGTACTAAACCACAATACATAGAAGCAGCACAGAATTGGGTCGAGCCTTAGCCGCAAGGAATATGCACTTAATATATGGCGGAGGAAATCTCGGACTTATGGGGATCGTTTCAAAAGCCGTACAGGAAGGAGGCAGTCATGTTTTGGGAATCATCCCAAAACCCTTGGCAGAGGCAAATCTTATTGGATCATCAAACGGAGAGGAACTAATCGTATCAGGTATGTCTGAACGTTTGGTAGAAATGATTAACCGCGCTGATGCTTTTATTGCTTTGCGAGGTGGCTTGGGAACATTGGAGGAAATTTTTATTGTACTATCTTGGGCGAACCTGAACATACACACAGAAACCAATTGGACTGCTTAACGTTGATGGATTTTATGATTTTCTTTGTGTGTTTCTTGATGATGCCCGGAGAAATGGATTCATTTCAAAACCTATGAAAGAACTCCTCTTCACTGCCAGACTTGCTCCAGATCTAATTGACCAACTCATAGCCTATGAACCACAAATTGACCCTATCATTTCAAAAATAAATTGGTCGGGGGACGATCGTGGTAAGAGACGTCGGGTTAATCTAGATCTTAACCTTTAATTTCCTGTAGAATTTCAGTTAACCAGGTATTATCGTCTAAACTCTTCTTCTACTGTTTAAGACATTGGGGACAATGTCTCATTTAGGTTTGGGGGAGGGAATTAGTTGATTAATACCTTGTTTTTAGTTTGTATGTTGTTTTTATTTTTAGTTCAAAATTTTTCGAAAAATACAAAAAAATTGAAAAATTTTCAAAAATTACAAAAATATTTGTGTTTTTATTTTGACTAAAAAGGTGAAATTGGTAAAGGATAGCTGAGTAAGGAGTTTCCACTCCTGAGACGTATCTCAAACCTATTTCGAAACAAGTTAATTTTTGTTTATTTCCTTTTTAATTATTTAATTTGTGAATTCTCCTTAAATCTGACTAAAATGGATCTTCATATGTTCAGTTGACAGGTATTATGAACTTACATGGAAACATACGGACATGAGCTAAAATTGAAAAGTTTGTAATATTCCGTGCTATAGTTTAATTGGAGGAAGCATCTCTAAATAGTGATGGAGTAAAAAAAAAAAAAAAAAAAAAAAAAAAAAAAACGTCCGAGATCCGAGTTATTAAGTCTGTAAGGGTATTTTAATACCTAGTGCCCTAAAACCAACTGGTTTGGGAGTCATTGGCCCAAAGCTCGTTACATGGATCGAAGATGCTGCAAAATATATATATATCTGAAGTCTGAGTAATTAAGTTCGTAGGGGTGTCTTAACACCTGGTGCCCTAAAGCCAACTGGTTTGGGAGCCACCGACCCAAAGCTCGCTACATAGACGGAAGGTATTGTATATAAATAAAAAAAAAAAAAATCAAAGAAAAAATCAGAAAAATCAGAAAATTATTCCATTGCTACACAAAGGTGTGAAATCTGATAGAACTTTAGGACAAAAATATTACTCTCTTATCAACTGCACTTATGACTGTTGTGGGCAAAAATGAGTTGATTAATATTCTGTTTGCTGTGTATATGGAGAATGGTAAAAATAATCGGAGAATTTACTTATTCGGTAATTTAGAAAGAAACAAAACAAATAGTAACTTGGAGTAGAATTTTCACCTGATTAGTCACTAACTTTCTTTATTCTCTTTTCGCTTGTCTTTTTGCTTTTGTGTGCATTAGTTTTAATACCTTTTTACTTTTGTAAAATGTTTGTGGGTATCATTGCTGTAAACCCTCACGAGACTACACTCGTCCACTAGGGACACCTAGGGGTTTAAAGGCTTGTTGCATATGCTAAATGCAACCGTGATCCCTACGAAAATGGTTTAGTTAAATTTTATTATGTTATTTTATTTTATATTTTGCTCGAGGACTAGCAAAATGTTAGGTTTGGGGGTGTGATGAGTGGTATTTATATCACTATTTCCCACTCATTTAATCTAATATTTTGAATAGTTTCTTGAGTTTTACGAACGTTTTGATGTGTTTTATTGTTATCTTGCAGATAAATAAAGTTTGGACAGCACTGGAGGTAATTTGGGGCAAAACCGGACAAAAATGCGTCAACAGGGTTATTTTGGTCTTCTGCGAGTCGCGACGCCGGAACACAGCGCGCCGCGACGCCCAGCGTGTGCCGGTTCTGCTAAAATGCGCCATGGTCAACGGGTCAACAATTTGAAAAGTTTGACTTTGCTAAAATGCGCCGTGCCACGTGTCACCATCACATCCGATCTGCTAACGTACGCCGTGCCACGTGTCAACATCATATGCTGCCGACACTCTGACATGACACGTGTCGCCTCGTCATCAGCCATGTCATCGGTCAACGAGTCAACATTGCCACGTGTCATGCCACGTCATCAGACACGTCAGCAAGTCAACCGAGTCAACATGCCACGTCAGCCTCAGCCAATCAGAATTTGACACGTGTCGCCACGTGTCGCCATCCCATTGTGCCGACAGTTGTACAGTCAGCCGCCACGCCACGTCATCGCCACGTCATCGCCACGTCGCCTCCGCGTCAGCATGACGTCAGCATGACGTCATCACAATAATTGAGAATTAGCCGCCTTGACACGTGTCGCATGTACAGTCAGCCGCCTTGCTACGTGTCACCGTCTCATTGAGCCACGTCGACAGATCCAGCGTCGCGACGCTGAGCTTCTTGGCGTCGCGACGCTGGAATAGTGAAAAATTTGCCTATAAATTCAGCGCGAATTTTCAGTTTTCATTACACCTTTCTCTCTCTTGATTTCTCTCTCTAGAGAGAGTTTCTCTTCTAGAATTTTTATTTTTATTTTTAGTTTTTTATTTTTAGTTTTGTAAATATTTTAATTACTTTTTGTAATAATAGTAATTTTATTTTACTTTTTACTTTTTACAGTTTTTACTATTCACCATGTTGAAATAATTTCCTCAGCTAGGGTGAAAGGTAATTCTTCTACTATTGCTATTTAGATTAATCTCCCGTAAAAATAATATATTAACTATTTAAAATATTGACTTAATAAGGGATACCGCTATATTGGTCGGTTGGTAATTTAATTTTAATCTGTTTTAAACCTGACTAATCAAGGATACCGCCAGACTGGTCGGTTGGTAAATTTATTTTTGGTTCCGCCTTAATGGCTGGTTGGACTTAATTTGACTTAATCAGGATACCGCCAGACTGGTCGGTTGGTAAATTTAACACAAGTTTATATATTATTTTATGGGAGATATCTAAATTAGTAGTAGTAAAAGTAATTCCTTTTACCTTAGTATTTTATTTTATTTTATTTTACTTTTCAGTATTTTTATTTTATGTATTTTATTTTTATAGTCCTAGTTATGTGTTAATTAATTAGGGGTTGTTGATGACTTTTAATATCACCGGTTTATAAGGGATTATTTTATAGTTTGGGTAATTTACAGGTTTATTTATTAAGTCTTAAGCTTAATGCTTCTTGTTGTCTGATCACCAATAAGATTGATATGGTAAATCTAAAATGAACTAGACATAGGGATTTTAGGTTTCAGCCTTAGACTCAATAACCCACGATCTTCCTTGAGGATAGATAACCCTTTAATAGATTTCCTTACAGGATAGGAATATACCTGTCGGGCGGGGGTAGCCATAATTGGAACTTAAACTTAATAAATCCAGATAATTTGATTGACATAGACATATGGTTCAATTGAGTTAAACTGGGTATTTGTGTCTGACCATCGGAAGAGGCTTTTACATAATTTAGTGTTCCAGGTTAATAAATCAATATTTTACCCAATCATAAAATAATCGCTTCATCTTTAAAATGATATTAAAAGAAATCACAACCCTAGATCTTTGTGTTTTTTTTTTTTATTTTCCTTAGTATTTTCTTTTATCTTTTTATTTATTTATTTAGCAAATCTTCAATCAACCAAATCAATCAATCAATCAATCAATTCTATTCTCCCTTTTAATTAGATATTTGTAAATAAATAGATTCAACAATTAATAACAACAGTAGGAATTAAGTCCTCGTGGGATCGATATTTTTATACTACTTGAACGATACGTGCGCTTGCGTTATACGTGTGTGTTTACGCCGGTCAGTAACCCTAAAACTGCCCACAACACTCATGTAGCCAACAACCCTCGCGGCCCGGTTGGGAGTACGGAATAGCCCGCGGGGGACTAAACCGGAGAAATAAAATGGAGTCGCCACCCAGTGTGAACCGAGAAATGATTTAAGGCCGCACTCACCCCTCGCAAGGGAAGACCTCAAACCGTTGGGTTCGGAATGGTCCCTTACTTATGTTACTTGTAATGAACGGATTTGTGCAATTTTAACCAAGTCTACTCAACATACATTTGCAAAAAAAAGTAACCTACACCTAAATTCGTATACGGCTTAAATCTAAGTTTGCATGCTTTAAAAGTTAGTTATCATAACGGCAAACATACGATATCACACAATGAGCGTGTTGAATTATCAAATACGAAAAATAAATAACAACCTAAACATAAACATAAATTAAACTCATATTGCGAAATAAAATAACTAAATCATGCATAAAGAAGTAACATAATCATGCTTTAAAAATAAACAACATACTTGTAGGCACTGCATTTTTGCATATAAATCCCGATGATGAGTCTCATTTGGAGGCACTATCTTTTAAGTCACGGAAGCCGCGGGAAACGGACATCGGAAGGGAAAAGATGGAAATCAGTACTTTGTCGAATTTGACTCGCTTGTTTAGCTTCAGGCTCGCTGGTGGACCTCCGTTTTAAAGCACCTTTAGCCTAAAAAACCCAGAACCTTTTAATCTTGGCCCAAACCCACTCACCAAACCAACACAACACCTAGCCCACCAAGAGAGGCCCACACGTCCATAGCCCCTAAAATACACCCAAATTAAATTAAATATTAATTAAATAATGTAATTGAATTAAATAAAATAATTAAACCATTTACCAATTAAATAAAACATAAAATATAATCATGCCTAATTTAGATAAATCAAATATATTAACTTCCTAACTAAACAAAATCATATACTAAATTAAAAAGATGTCATGCCTAATTAAATCACTCATAACCAATTTAAATATATTGACTTCCTAATCTAAACCAATCTTGTCTCCATCAAATCCATTGCTTTCCTTCTTAGACACCAAATCAAATCCCTTCCTTGTGAGACAAGGAGTAGCCCTAACCCTTCTCTATATAAACAACCCATAACCAAGACATGCACTCCCCTAGCTCATACACATAACTCACACGCAAATCACAACACAAAGAGCCCTAGCCACTCACGGCAATAGCAACAAGAAGAACACAAACAATTCTCTTCATCTCCTCCACTCCATAACCGAAAACAGCAGCCCATTTCCACCGAAAACAGCAGCCCCTACACCCCCTAAAACACGCCTGAACAGCAGCCCAAATCACCCCCAAAACAGCAGCAAAATCCTCTTAAAACATTCCCTAAAATCCTTAAAAAAGTAACATAAATACTGCACTTATAATCCTTAAAATAATCACAAAAAACTGCACTTAAAACCCACAAAAAACTCCCAAAACAGTCCGTTGAAACGTCAAACCGGAGAAGTGAAGGAGCTTTACCCTTCCGATCTCCGCGAAACGCAAGTCCGAAAGTCGGTAAAAAAGGTTAGACCTGAGGGTATTTTCCACATTCGTTTTCTGTTTTATTTTCATTATTTATTGAGTATTGTTCACATTATTGTTATGTGGAAATGCATGTTGTGGCCCTTGAGTAGATAAATATGCATGTATTATGAAATATTGTATGTTGTGGCTTTGGAATAAAATGAAAGATGTGTCAACTCTCGCGGTATATCGGATGGAAACCCGGGCATAAATTTCATAGCCGATTCCGAATGGACGATAATATGATCTGTACTCGGGATACAACTCCACGTACCGCTTGAGTAAACAGCACCTTATTTTGTTTTATGTTGCTTTGATTTATTTATTTTTCGTCATTTGAATTCCGCATGTTACTTGTTTATGCATGATGCGATCGAGTTCATGGGCTTAGTAAGTCAGATTAAATGTCCTCTATTTGGAGGGGTTAAAATCCTTTACCACGATGCTTTGCCGCGCCGGTTGATGTGTGTTCGGTTGGATGTAAGATATGTTCAATTGGGCATACTAAGTTTGATATGATTGTATTTATTTTTGTATGCATGATGCGATCAAGCGCATAGGCTTAGTAAGTCAGATTAAAGGTCCCCTATTTGGAGGGGTTAAAATCCTTTTACCACGATGCTTTGCCGCGCCGGTTGATGTGTGTTCGGTTGGATGTAAGATATGTTCAATCGGGCATACTAAGTTTGATATGATTGTCTTTATTTTTGTATGCATGATGCGATCGAGCGCATGGGCTTAGTAAGTCGGATTAAAGGTTCCCTATTTGGAGGGGTTAAAATCCTTTACCACGATGCTTTGCCGCGCCGGTTGATACATACTCGGTTGAATGTAAGATGTGTTCAATCGGGTATACGAAATTTCATATAGTTATCTTTATCTTTATCTTTGTACGCATTGTAACGAAAGGTGCATGGGCTTATTATGTTGGATTAAAAGGTTCTCCATTTGGGGGAAGAAAAGCCTAAAAGACTACCTTTACCACGATATTTGCCGTGTCTTTCATCTATTGATTGCATCATTTATCCCTGTCTTGGCTCGACCTATTGTCATTGGTGTACCCATATTCTCAGCCCTTGCACTTTCTTTTATTCACGCAAAATAAAACCAAGATACTTGCACGCCCAGCCTCATCACACATATACCCCATTTAGCCAATTCACGCAAGTCAGTCCCCTCTCACGCACTGCCAAGCACAGTCTCACGCACGTAGCATACTGCCCCCACCGCCTAAAGAGCCCATAAACGCGTCACAACCTGCACAAAATCCTTTAGCCCCACTCACGCCACTGTCCCCTACTCACGAGTCACCCTAAACCCACGCAAACACCCTCACTGCACTGCCCCTAAATCGCGTACACTTGAACCTTCAACACCCACAATCCATTCGCCTCACTCACAAGACCACGCCCTAAACGCCACCTATTGGCCTCAGCCCGTGCGTAAAGCCAACTATATCATTCATGCATGTATTATGAAATCCCATATAGTCATTCTTATCTTTGTACGCATCATAATGAAAAGCATGTTTATTTCATTGGTTGCATCATTTACCTTAGTCTTGGCTTAACGTATTACAATTCATATATCCATGTTATGATAGCATTTGAGTATTATTTCTTGTGGTATATCAGATGGAAACCCATACATAAATTCCGTAGCTGATTCCGAATGGACGGTAGTGCGGTCTGTACTTGGGATACAATTCCACGTACCACTTGGAAAAGTGCTCACATGTGTGCTTGTGTCCATATTAGTTATATTCTTTTGCACCACGTCATAGCATGCTCACTTTAATGCCTAATTGCATCCTTAAGTGTCTTTTTGCATTATGTACTTAGTTGACTCTTTTATTTGTACATGGACATGTAATGGCTATTTGTTTATGATATGTCTATGAAATCACATGTTCGCCATTATTTGATTCGCCTTTATGTGTGGTTAGTGTGTGCTTGTGTTTCCATGAATACAATATGCCAATGAAATTGTATGTTCGTTGCTACTTTGATGTACTTTCAAGCATGCAATCTTAGATGTGAAATATATGCAAATTTAGGTGTTATTTTTGTGCATGTGAATTTAGAAGCATGATACTCTTGGAAATAAGTGTTACTTAAGCTTGATTAAATTATTACACAAATCCTTTCATTACAAGTGACATAAGTAAGAGACCATTCCGAACCCAATGGTTTGAGGTCTTCCCTTGCGAGGGGTGAGTGCGGCCTTAAATCTCATTTTCCTGGTTCACATCGGGTGGCGACTCCATTATTCTCCGGTTTAGTCCCCCGCGGGCTACTCCATACTCCCAACTAGGCCGCGAGCCTAGGACATCATGCGTCGTCCAGTTTTTGTGGTCCCACAATACTAAACCTAATCATGCTAAATAAATAAATAACCTACTAGATTAAATCATGCTCGAATACAAGGTTGGATGAAATGAAATGCGTGTCTCTCAAGTGGTACGTGACATTGTATCCCGAGTGAAAACCGCAATACCGTCCATTCGGATTCGGCTACGGAATTTACGTTCGAGTTTCCATCCGATATACCACAAAAGAAAACACACATTATGTTCATCCGAAATTCACATCATGCCTCAATAAACGACTCTCATGCGATAATATATTAAAATAAATAAAAGAAACGAAAGATAATAAATAAAGAAGGTTCCCTCAGGTCTAACCTCTTTTTTCGTCTCTCGAAAGCGCGTTACACGGCCGTCGGAATGGTTGATATTCCACAACTTTTCTGGTTCACTAATCCAACGTTTTTCCTCGCTGTTTTGCTTTTTGGACTGCTGTTTTCACTTCATTTCGCTGCTGTTTTTGTTCTATTTTTTTGTCACTGTTTTAAGGTAATTTAGGGACTGTTTTAGCGATTTTGGAGGTGTATTATGGGGCAGTTTTCGTCACTGTTTTGGGCAGTTTTTGGACTGTTTTTTCAGTGCAGTTTTGGGGCTGTTTGGGGGCAGTTTTTAGGCTTATTTTCATGGCAAACACTGGCAGCTTTTCTGGTATAATGTACGGTAGTCACTGGCAGTGCAGTGGGGGTATTTCGGTGGGGTTTTGTGCGTGCAATGAGGGGTATTTCAGTGGGGTTTTATGTGTGAATGTCCAGGTAGTTGATACGTGAATGTCCAAGCAGTTGATGCGTGAATGGGCAGGCTATTTGTGGGCAGAAGGTGCGCATATGTGGGGGCTGGATGAAGGCTATGAAGGCTTGTCAGAAGGTTACGTGAAGGGCAGTGTATGACATGAATTGAGGCTTGAATGCTAGTGGCGTTGAAGGTTCTTGGTGCGTGAGGGATTTTGTTTATTAGGTGATGTGGGATTGTGATGAAGGCTTGGTTGATGGCTGTTATTAGGTGTGAAGTAAGGGTTACGTGAGAGGCGTGTTGAAGGCTTGGTTGAGGGCTGTTATTAGGCGATATGGGACTAAAGGGAGTGAGGGGGTGTTTGGTGTTTGTGCGTGAATGGGTGTTGTTTAAATGAGAGCGTGTTTCCTAGTCAATGTGGGATAAAGATGAGTGAATGGGTTGCAGTTTTTTTGGTGATATGGGGTTATTTTTTGTGCAGTTTTTGGTGGTTTCTGGGACAACTTCAGGGGCTGTTTTACGTGAATATGGGAGACAGAATGAAGGGCTGATCTGCGTGTTTCAGGGGGCTGCAGTGAAGGGTCTTGGACGTGAGGTTGAGGGGTTGGTTCAAGGTAGTTTATGCGTGACAAAGGCTATTTCTAGGGGCTGTACTGGCGTGTATTTGGGCTGCTGTATGAGAGGTATTTTGTGCGTGAGAGGGATAAGAGAAAATGTGGCTGATTTGCTAGTTTTTTTTGGTTTTATAGAGAAGGAGAGGACGCGAGGGTTGGTTGTGGGAGAGCTTGTGTCACGCATGAATTGGTGGCTTTCATTGTGCATGAATTGGTGGCTTTGTCTTGGGCGTGAATAGGGAGGCGATTAGTAGCTTTGTTGAATTTGTTGTTCACGTGAGTTGATTTGGTGGAGGATGGGTGTGTGATTTGGTTTTTAGTGTTTTGGAAAGTGGGGCGTGTGGCATGTGCATGTGAGGTGAAGGGTTATTAAATTGGTTTGTTGTCTTGTGTTTGTGATTGTTGATGAGCTTCACGTGAGGTGCATGAGTGTGAAGGTTTATGTTGTTTGTGAATGTGAGATGGGGGGTTAATGAGAGAGAATGGGCTAAAGTTTGGGTCGGGGATAAATTTTAAAACAGAGGCTTAACGAGCAAACCCGAAGCTAAGGGAGTTAACAAAATCCAACGAGGCATCAATTCTTGACTCTTCCCTTCCGACGTCTGATTCCCGTGATTTCTGCGACTTAAAAGGTAGTGCCTCCGTAAGAGGCTCATCATCGGGATTTACATGTAAAAAATGCAGTGCCTACAGTTAGGCATAAGTCAAATGATGAAATCGTTTGCTTTAGAGTGAAATCTTAGAAACGATAAACTCTTGATGTGTTTTTATCTGATAATTTGAGTAATTGATCTATGTTAGACTCGTAAGCACTTGATTATGGTTCTTAGCAGCGAAAACCTGAGTAGTTAGCAAAGTGACTAGTTGAAGAAATTGTAGTCGGTGAATGACCATTTGCTTAGATGTCTATCTTGATTTTCTTATGTTATGATGTGTGGTATGGTTGAAAATGAAAGAAAAGTCTCTAAAGAAAAGAATTGAACCACCTATAACCGATAAGCGTGAAGCTACCCATGGGCGAGTATTAGGACCACCATGAGGAGAAATGCTACCTTAAAGGGTAGGTGTGTTGAAAAAAAAAGAGAAAGAAAGAAAAAAAAGAAAAAAAAAAAAAAAAAAAAAAAAAGAAAAGAAGAAAAGGAAGTTCAAAATGAAAAGAAAAAGAAAGAGACAAAAGAGAAAGAAAATCATACCACATTGAGCACAGAAAAGCAACTGCATGCATAATTGAGACATCTAGGTTGGTTTGACCCATCGATCCCATTTTTTTTGAAAAATTCATTGAGTTGGCTTATCTGGGGATGAATCTGCAAATGAACCTTTGCACACACACACTTTGAGTCTGGCTTAGATCATTTATTCAAAGACTTGGATTTAAGTTGTGTTGAATGTTTTGACGATTCTCTGGTTTCAATATTAGGCATTCTTTAAGGGCAATAATATGTGTAACTATTGGGACTATTTCGTAGCATGTGATATAATATGATGATGTAGAATGCCATATCATGTGGTCCACCTTGACCTATTGCAAGCAGCGGAGAGCAGAAAGCTAAATCAAGACTGGGGGTGACCAGTCTACCACCCCGCGAATAGGGATGTATCGAGAACTTGAGCCATGGGACGAAAGAAAAATGAGCAAATAACCGACAAAAGGAAATTATAAGCAGACCCATGGGGCGATCAAAGACTTTTGTAGGCGAGAAGCACCGAGGAGTACCAAGAATACCTAACCCACCGGAATAGGAAATACATCCATGCATACATGCATACACGTCACATACACGCATTTTTTTATTTTGTTCGCAGGTTTTGAAGAAAAGGAAAAAAACTGCAAAGACAAGCAGTTTGGAGAATGAATCCCAAGGTCGAGGCCCACACATCAATCAACAGTTTTGGGGATGAGTCCCAGGGTCGAGGTCTACATCAGCATCAGTTTTGGGGACGAGTCCCAGGGTCGAGGCCCACATCAGTATCGGTATTGGGGATGAGTCACAGGGTCGAGGCCCACAGCAGTATCAGTTTCGGGGATGAGTCCCAGAGTCAAGGCACACATCAGTATCGGTTTTGGGGATGAGTCCCAGGGTCGAGGCCCACATCAGTATCAGTTTTGGGGATGAGTCCCAGGGAACAAAGTCCACTCTCTACACGGTTCGAGAACAAAGCCCAGGGAATAAAGCCTACATTCAGTATAGTTTGGGAACAAAGCCCACCATCAGTTCAGTTCGGGAATAAAGCCCACTCTTAACACAGCTCGGGAACAAAGCCCACTCTCAACACAGTTCGGGAATAAAGCCCTATTTCAACACAGTTCGGGAACAAAGCCCGCTATCTACACAGTTCGGGAACAAAGCCCAGGGAATAAAGCCCACATTCAGCACAGTTCGGGAACAAAGCCCACCATCAGTTCAGTTCGGGAATAAAGCCCACTCTTAACACAACTCGGGAACAAAGCCCACTCTCAACACAGTTCGGGAATAAAACCCAGGGGAATAAAGCCCTATTTCAACACAGTTCGGGAACAAAGCCCATTCTCTACACAGTTCGGGAATAAAGCCAATGGAACAAAGCCCACTCTCAACATAGTTCGGGAATAAAGCCCACAATCAACAGTTCGGGAACAAAGCCCACAATCAATTCAGTTCGGGAATAAAGCCCACAATCAACACAAGTTCGGGAATAAAGCCCAGGGGAATAAATCCATATTTCAACATAGTTCGAGAACAAAGCCCACTCTCTACACATTTCGGGAATAAAGCCCAGGGAACAAAGCCCACGCTCAACACAGTTCGGGAATAAAGCCTTATTTCAACACAGTTCGGGAACAAAGCCCACTCTCTAGAAAGTTCGGGAATAAAGCCCAGGGAACAAAGCCCACTCTCAGCAGTTTCGGGAATGAATCCCAGGGTCGAGGCGCACACATCAGTAGCAGTTTGGGATGCGTCCCAGGGTCGAGGCCCACACATCAGTAGCAGTTTGGGATGAGTCCCAGGGTCGAGGCCCACATCAGTATCGGTTTTGGGGATGAGTCTGAGGGTCGAGGCCCACATCAGTATCAGTTTTAGGGATGAGTCCCAGGATCGAGGCCCACACATCGGTATCAGTTTTGGGGATGAGTCATAGGGTTGAGGCCCACATCAGTATCAGTTTTGGGGATGAGTCCCAGGGCCGAGGCACACATCAATATCAGTTTTGAGGATGAGTCTCAGGGTTGAGGCCCACACATATCATCAGCAGTTTTGGGGATGAGTCTCAGGGTCGAGGCCCACATCAGTATCAGTTTTGAGGATGAGTCACAGGGCCGAGGCCCACATCATCAGCAGCTTTGGGGATGAGTCCAGGGTCGAGGCACACATCAGTATCAGTTTTGGGAAGAGTCCCAGGGTCGAGGCCCACATCAGTAGCAGTTTTAGGGATGAGTCCCAGGGTTGAGGCCCACATCATCAGCAATTTTGGGGATGCGTCCCAGGGTCGAGGCCCACGCAACCGCGACACCTCGGGTATGGGGTTTAGCATGCCGGGTATGGCACTCCGGGTATGGAGACACAATCGCAACACCTCGGGTATGGGGTTTAGCGTGCCGGGTATGGCACTCCGGGTATGGAGACACAACCGCGATGCCTCGGGTATAGGGTTTAGCATGACGGGTATGACACTCCGGGTATGGAGACACAACCGTGACACCTCGGGTATGAGGTTTAGCATGCCAGGTATGGCACTCCGGGTATAGAGACACAACTGCGACACCTCAGGTATGAGGTTTAGCGTGCCGAGTATGGAACTCCAGGTATAGAGACACAACCGCGACGCCTCAGGTATGAGGTTTAGCATGTCGGGTATGGCACTTCGGGTATGGAGACCAACCGCGACACCTCGGGTATGGGGTTTAGCATGTCGGGTATGACACTTCGGGTATGGAGACACAACCGCGACACCTCGGGTATGGGGTTTAGCATACCGGGTATGACACTCCGGGTATGGAGACACAATCGCGACACCTCGGGTATGAGGTTTAGCGTGCCGGGTATGGCACTCCGGGTATGGAGACACAACCACGACACCTCGGGTATGGGGTTTAGTATGCCGGGTATGGCACTCCGGGTATGGAGAAAGAACCGCGACACCTCGGGTATGGCACTCCGGGTATGTAGACACAACCGCGACGCCTCGGGTATTGGGTTTAGCATGCCGAAAATGGCACTCCGAAAATGAAGCATGGTTCGGAAATGGACCACTATCACATCAGACGCCGAAAATGGCACTCCGAAAATGGAGCACGGTTCGGAAATGGACCACTATCACATCAGACGCCCAAAATGGCACTCCGAAAATGAAGCACGCCACAATCACGTCAGACGTCAAAAATGGAACTCTGAAAATGGAGCACGGTCCGGAAATGGACAATTATCACATCAGACGCCGAAAATGGCACTCCGAAAATGGAGCACAGTCTGAAAATGGACAACTATCACATCAGACGCCGAAAATGGCACTCCGAAAATGGAGCACGGTCTGGAAATGAACAACTATCACATCAGACGCCGAAAATGGCACTCCGAAAATGGAGCACGGTCTGGAAATGGACAACCATCAGCGAAGCCTCAAAATAAGGTTTAGCATGCCGAAAATGGCGCTCCAAAAATGGAGCACAGTTCGAAAATGGACAACCATCACATCAGTGACGCCTCAAAATGAGGTTTAGCATGCTGAAAATGGCGCTCCAAAAATGGAGCACAGTTCAAAAATGGACCACCATCACATCAACGATGCCTCAAAATAAGGTTTAGCATGCCTGTGGGACACAGAAACTGGACGACGCTGTTCTAGGCTCGCGGCCTAGTTGGGAGTACGAAATAACATGGAGTCGCCACCCGTGTGAACCGGGACAAAGATTTAAGGCCGCACTCATCCCTCGCAAGGGAAGACCTCAAACCGTTGGGTCGGAATGGTCCCTACTTATGTCACTTGTGATGATATGATTTGTGCAATAAATTAACCGAATCTATTCAACATTCATGCTCAAGGGTATTTAGATCTAACATGCATTCATCCAAATAACTCCACGCAATGTAACACAACGAGCATATTAAACCATTAAATCAACATGTATAAATCATTATCCAAACACATCATAACTAATAACATGCATAAAGGACAACCTAAATATGCTTTAACAAATAAATAACAAACTAAATTAAACCATGCTTTAATAATAAACGAATAACCTAAAGACTATAACATGCTCAAATACAAATTTGGATGAACGAGATACGTGTATCTTAAGTGGTACGTGGCGTTGTATCCCGAGTGCAGACCATACTACCGTCCATTCGGAATCGGCTACGGAATTTACGTCCGGGTTTCCATCCGATATACCACAAAGGGAACACATATCCCGCTCATCCAACAATCACATCATGCCTCAAACGACTCTCATGCGATAATATTCAAATTAAATAAAATAAACGAAAGACAATGAATAAAAGGGTGCCCTCAGGTCTAACCTCTTTTGTCGTTCCTCGAAAGCGCGTTATACGGCCGTCGGGGATTGATACTCCGCAACTTTTCTGGTTCACTAATCCAACGATTTTCCTCGCGTTTTTTCACTGCTCGGGTTGTTGTTTTCACTCCGTTTCTCTACTGTTTTAAGGGTATTTTCTGGTTACTGTTTCAGGTCTATTAAGCTACTGTTTTGGGGACTGTTTTCAGAGATTTGGGGACTGTTTTTGGGGTGTATTTCAGGTGCAGTTTTGAGTGTTTAAGCTACTGTTCTGGTGTTGTTTGGAGCAGTTCTCAGGGGCTATTTGCGCGGCAATTCACTGGCAGTGCAGTGGGGTTTTTGCGGCAGTTTGAAGGGCTGAACAAGGAGCAGTTTTAGGTGTGCAATCGGTGATGCTTTGCGGTAGTTCTGGAGGGTTTATGGTGCGGCTGTTTTGGGTGTTTATGCGTTTGATTTAGGCAGTGTGTGAGGGGGTTTTGGCGTTGATTTTCTGTGGCGTGAAAAGGGGTGTTATTGAATGAGCAGATGACGTGCTTGACTTGGTGCAGTGTTGTGCGTGAAGGAGGAATATGTGGCGTGAGTGAGTGTGGTCAGGGTGAAGCGGTGAAGGCAGGCTGTTGGGCGTGCTGGCGTGAGTTGGAGGGCTTGAAGAGGGCTGCATGGGCAGGGACGTAAATGTCATGGATTGAAGGATTACGTGAGGGCGTGTGGCAGTGTGCTATTGTGCGTGGGGCAGGCTGTTTTGAAGGCTTTGAATGTGGCGGTTGAGGTTTGTATTTAGGGTTTAAGTGAGGGGCTGTCGAGGCATATTGAGTGGTGCGTTAGGCGTAGGGTGCTACTTGAATTGGCTGAGTGGCGTGTGGAGGTTGGTTCGTGAAATAACAGTGCAGGTCTTTAATGAGGGAGAGAGGGCGAGGCCATTTAGGGTTCTTGGTGGTTCTGCCGTGAACTTCTTAGGGAGAAAAGGGAAGAACGAGAGGGGCGAGAGAGATGGATGAGCTGTTTGTGTTTTAGTTTCTTGGTTGAGGGTTTTCGCTGGTCGATGTGGGAGTGGTTTGCTGTGTGCTGCTGTGGCTGATGTTGACGATGAAGGTTAATGGGAGAGGGAGCTGTGTACGTGAGGCATGGGGGAATAAAGCCGGCTGAGCTGCGAAGGGGTTATGTTCGGTGTCTGTGGAGGGGCCTCTATCCTGATGAGTTTTTTGGTGGTTCTAGGTGGTGGATGGGGCTGCCAAAGTGTGTATATGGTTTCTGTCTTTTTGTTTGTTGTCGTGGCTGAGAGAGAGAAAGGTGAAGGTCTGCGTGAGGGGAGATGAAGATGAGAGAGGATAGGCGAGCTAGGGTTTTTCTGTTGTCGTGAGTTTCATCGGCTGAAGCCGAGGGTTGTTAGGGTTTCTTTATATAGTGGTGAGCTAGGTTTAGGATTTTCTTGGAAATGATGTATTTAATTTTGAAATTAGAATTTATTTTAATTAGGAATTTTATTTAATTAGATATTAATTTAGATTTAATTTAATTTCAATTTAATTAGTTATTTAATTTGATTTTAATTGTATTTTAATTTAATTTAATTGAATTAGCTTTAATTTAATTAATTTAATTTGTGACATGTATTTTAAATGTTTTAATTATTTTTGGATGTGATTTAATGGGTTGGTGTGTTTTAAAACAGGGTCAACAAGCGACCCCGAAGCGAAACAAGCGAGTTAAATCCGTCCAAATGCTAATTTCCAACTTTACCCTTCCAACGTCTGTTTCCCGCGGCTTTCACAACTAAAGAGATAGTGTCTCCATACGAGACTCATCATCGGGCTGATATGCAAAAATGTAGTGCCTACAATGCCGAAAATGGCGCTCCAAAAATGGAGCACAATTCGAAAACGGACAACCATCACATCAGCAACGCCTCAAAATGAGGTTTAGCATGCCGAAAATGGCGCTCCAAAAATGGAGCACAATTCGAAAACGGACAACCATCACATCAGCGACGCCTCAAAATGAGGTTTAGCATGCCGAAAATAGCATTTTTTCATATAAGTCCCGATGATGAGTCTCACATGGAGACACTACCTCTTTAAGTTGTGGAAGTCGCGGGAAACAGACGTCAGAAGGGAAAAGTCAGAAATTGATATCTTATTGGACTAAATTCGTTTGCTTAGCTGTGGGTTCGCTCGTTGGACCTCTGTTTTAAAATTCATCCTCAGACTAAACCCCCGTAAGCCACACACCAAGCCCACACACCACCAAACCACACACCAAGCCCACCAAAAAGAACCAAACCCACGCCCAAAGGACCTAATTCACGCCCATCACCCTTCCAAAATAACCAATTCACATATTAAACATATGTTAAAATCCAATCAAATCTCATTCCTAAATTAAATAAAATCAAATCAAATCCCATAAATCACCTTCCTAATTAAATTAAATCACATGCCTCAACTAAATAAAATCAAATCAAATCCCATAAATCACCTTCCTAATTAAATAAATCACTTCCTAAATTAAACAAATCATTTCCTTATTACAAACTAAATAGATATTCCCAATAATTACACAATATTTGTTTCCTACCCACGCAAGGAAAACCCTAGCTCTTGCCTATAAAAAGAAGCATAAACCAACCCTTCACACCCCTAGCTCACTCACGGCACTCACAAACAAAGACCCTAACAAGTTCACACTCATCTCTCCTCACGGCAATAACCAAAACCTCACTCATCTCTCATCAACCCTCTCTCTCACGACCACAGACCTGCATGAACCACCAAACTGCACGTTGAACGTGCATGCAGCCCTCACGTTCACGAGCCAACACACACGTTAAACATCTTCACCTCTCAATCCCACATCGACAAGCAAAATCTCCACGCACCTAGCAAACAAATAAGCCCTCAACGCAAGCCAATAAAGGCCAAGATCACGCCCTTTCAAACAATAGCAGCCCCACCCCACTAATGCACAAGCAGCCCACTCACAAACAAGTGCACGCCTAAAGCAACGCCACTCACATAACTCTCCACCGACTGACACATGCAAACAAAACCCTAAAACACACACAAAACTACGTGCATCTTTTACCACAAAAAACTGCCTAAACTGCACTGCCCCGTAACCACCGCAAATCATGTCCAGAAATTGCCATGTTAACACCGAAAAACTTCCTTAAAACAGCCCCAGAACTACACCTTGAAACTACTGAAAATCATCCCAGAAACTGCCCAAATAACCGCACAAATAGCAGCCCCAATACACCTCTATTACTGCAAAATAGTAAGCCAAAACAGTCCCCAATTACCGCAAAAACAGCGACCAGAAAATAGTAGCAAAACAGAGGAAATAGCGAACCAGTGAAAATAATGGAAACGCAACCCTTCCGACGACGTCCCAACGCACTCCCGAGAAGCGACTTAAAAGGTAAGACCTGAGGGCACCCTTTGTTATATTTTATTTTGTCGTTCCGGACACGGCATGCTTGGTTGGATGTGAAATACGTCCAACCGGGCATGCGAAGTCCTACATTGAAAACGACAAAATTCTTTGGTCACATATTTATTATTCCGCATTTATTTGATATTATTAGCCTTTTATTATTTTGCATTTAATTCATGTTTATTGTTGCTTTATTCTTCCGCATTTTTTTTGCTTTATTTATCCTCTTTATTATTTAGCATGTTTTGTCTCTTCGGATATTTATGGTTATATGCATTATCGTATGTCATGTTTGTCTATATTGGGTTAGTGATTGAGTGTTGCCTCTCATGGTATATCGGATGGAAACCCAGACATAAATTCCGTAGCCGAATATGAATGGATGGTAGTGCGGTCTGTACTTGGGATATAACTCCACGTACTGCTTGAGGAAACGTTCACGCATACGTTCATGAGATTACGTGTTTGCTGTTATTTCAACTTACTTTTATGCATGCAAACTTAGATATAGGTTATATGCAAACTTAGATATAGGTTGTATGCGAACTCAGATGTAGGTTATTCTTGCGTAGACTCGGTTATATTATTACATAAATCCGTTCATTACAAGGGGCATAAGTAATGGACCATTCCGAACCCAACGGTTTGAGGTCTTCCCTTGCGAGGGGTGAGTGCGGCCTTAAATTATTTCCCAGTTCACACTGGGTGGCGACTCCATTTATTTCTCCGGTTTATTCCCCCGTGGGCTACTCCGTACTCCCGACTAGGCCGCGAGCCTGGAACAGCTTCGCCGATTTATGTGTCTTACAGTTAGAATTGAGGGCACCCTTTTTATTTATTCCCGCACTTTCTTTCCGTTATTTATTATTATTACTTCCCATGTGTATTATAAATTTATGTATGTTGTGGCCATGGGATGAATGAAATATGTGTCATCTCTTGCGGTATATCCGATGGAAACCCGGACGTAAATTCCATAGCCGAATCCGAATGGACGGTGTGCGGTCTGCACTCGGGATACAATGCCACGTACCGCTTGAGAGACACACATATTTCGTTTCATCCAAATTTATGTTTATTCGTTGTTTATTAGAAATAATATGTTACTTTTATGCATGATTTAGTCGATTAGTATGATATTTTTTTATGCATGATTTATTTATGTTCCGTAGGTATTAATTTAATGTGTTCATGAGATTATTGTTTGCCGTTATGACAACTTACTTTTATGCATGCAAACTTAGATATAGGTTATATGCAAACTTAGACATAGGTTATATGCGAACTTAGATGTAGGTTGTTCTTGCGTAGACTCGGTTATATTATAACATAAATCCTTTCATTACAAGTGGCATAAGTAAGGGACCATTCTGAACCCAACAGTTTGAGGTATTCCCTTGCGAGGGGTGAGTGCGACCATAAATCATTTTCCCAGTTCACACTGGGTGGCGACTCCATTTTATTTCTCCGGTTTAGTTCCCCCGTGGGCTATTTCATACTCCCAACTAGGCCGCGAGCCTGGAACAGCGTCGCCGATTTCTGTGTCCTACAGTCTGGCGACTCCACTGGGGATAGAGAATCGGCCCCGAAATAATGTCTTGTAATGTTTGTGATTTGTGCTTTAGTTAACTGTGTCTACTATGGGTTGAAGGGGTTTAAGAAAAGGCAATATTAAGGCTAGGTAATGGTTTGGTGTCTTCCTTCATTCACTACCTTTCTATAAGGAAAAGCTGTGAAGGCTCCTAGATAATCATTTACCCGTAGCTCACTGTGACAGACTAATTTGGAGGACTTATTGTTTATTCCTGTCAGCAAGGCGATAAGAGCCCAAGAGGCTTGGGTATTTAAGAGAGTTCGCTACACCCTCACTCTGGGGAATCTACAATAGGAAATCTATTTGACAGTCAGTCATGCACCATAACTCGTTGGCACGTACCTTAAGGTATAAAAAAGGTGCGCTCACTTGGTCGCTTGAACCCTTGAGTGAGGAGTCCTAGTTGTGGGCAATCCTTCGTCAGCGGGAGCCTTTGTCTACATCCCCGTAAACCCACATGTGAACCATAGTCGTAAGACCAATAGAAAATATTTCTTTATGCTTGTGTCTAGGACCATCATCATTTGGATCCAGTTGGACTTCTTGTCAAGAGATGTGAACTTGTTGGGCCATTTAAACTGGGACGAGTTCGTGTCCTTAGAAAATTGGGCCAAAAGCTTCTAAAATACCGATGGGCCATTTTGTGTTTGTTCCCCTTATCATTTGAAGTTGTTTAGTCATGTTATCGCAAAAATGTAAACATGTTGGGCCTTTTCAACTGGGACAAGTTTGCACCGCGCAATAGTATGATTGAATGCTTTAAAATGATAACGGGCCAACTAGTATAAAAATCTTAATGGGCTTGTATATTCCATGCATCGCATGCATCTCATGCATCTCATGCATACACGCATCATGTTAACCATTTGTGTCTTAAAAGCCATCATAGATATCCATTGGGTTAGGGGTAAGAGGGAAGACTCGTCAAAAGGCCGCTAGCGAACATGAGTGAATCAGTTAACGAAGGATCTCGTATGGATCAGCTGGAAGCTAATCTCACTAAGGTTACCGAGCAACTGCAAGCTTTGACCACTGCTATGACTAATATGGATGTGCCCCGCGATGTGGGAGGTTCTGAGAATGAGAGGCGTGAGGGCCCTCCAAGCAGGTTGAATGATGATGTCCCTATTTTTTATGATGACATGAGAGAATATGCCGCAGAAAGGATAACTGGGTCTCAGGCAGAATTGCAAAAACTCAAGGATCAGGTAGAATCGGTTACTCGCAAGATGAGGGGTAAACATGAATATTTGCTAGACTATGAGGCAATGACTTTTGAGGAGCAGCTGCCAGCTCAGTTCAAGATGCCCGATATAGCTAAATTCAATGGGAATGGGGATCCGAGGGTCCATCTCCGACAATTTGTTTATGTGATGAGTTCAGTGGGTCTATCGAAGCGTCAGGTTCAGAAGATGTTTGTGATGTCGCTTGAGGGGGCACCCGTAATATGGTATCATGGCCTGGAGAGAAAGGTCAATGATGATTGGAGAGCCTTAGCAGAAGCCTTTCTGAAATAATATGTCATAGATTTGGAGATCGACTTGTCACTTCGTGACTTGGAGAATACCAAACAGAAGCCGGAGGAGAGCTTCAAGGATTATGTGGATCGCTGGAGAAGCCAGCTTCTGAAAAATGCAGACTCGGCCCTCGGAGAAGGACCAAATCAAGATGATCATCAAGGGCATTAAGCCCTATATTTATGGAAAGCTGAGGAGGATAACCTCTATGATTACTGATTTTCGACAGTTGAGGGAGACTGTCATGGACATTGAGGAAGAAGAAGCGGAGAATAAGAAATTCTATGGCCATAATAGAAGAACTTTCGGGGGGCCTTATGAGACCAAGCCCGCTACTGCTGAGATCATTGTCGTCAGAAACAAGCGATTCTCCAATCTTGGTAGACTTTTGTCAAAATTGTTTGAAAAGCTGAAGATGCAAAGACTCTAAGAACCCTTAGAGCCTAAACCACTTCCAGACCCTATACTGCCACACCTCAACGTGAACCTTTATTGTCACTTCCACCACTGAAATGGCCATGACACCGACAACTGCACCCGCCTCAGGCATGAAATCCAAGACCTCATAGATTACCATAAAATGCCCAACCCAGAAAAAGAACAACCCAACACACACAGAAATCCTCTACCAAACTACCACTCCGTTCCACCACCCACCTATATGATCAACTCTGACTTGCCCGAAAACTTTGTCCTTCAAACTCTCAACCACCTAGTTTCTTTCATGAGGATAGGGGATGACAGTAGTGGAGAACCATAGGTCAAGGAAGAAGGCAATGCTGCGAATGATGAAACTGTTCTTTCTGGTTTATTTGAATGCAATCCTGCATTTTTAATAAAGATATTGATTTTGTCTACTTGTTCGAACCTTTTTTCTTAATAATAATAAAGACGTTCATTTCACTTACTTGCCTGAGTCTCTACCTTTCAAGAAGAACAAGATAATCATTCAGGAGTTGGCTTCTCAATATGTGAGTTTGAAGGGAGAACTATACAAAAGACAAGCGAATGGCATTCAACTGAAGTGTTTAAGAAAAGAAGAAGTTCGAAAGGCAATGGAAGCAGTACTGCCGGTGGAAGTTGAGATACAGTCCATGCAGGTATTAGTAGAAATAGAGTTACCTGAACAAGAATGGACCTCGTAGAGATTTGAACAGTTAGCACTGTTGGATGAGAAAATGTTGAAGTCATTACATCACATGCAGTTATATCAAAAGAGATTGGCCCGAGCATTCAACAAAAAGGTGCGTCCTACCAAGATCAGAAAGGGTGATTTGGTACTTAAGCAGTCGAAGCCGTCAATGACAGACCCGAGAGGAAAGTTCAGACCCAACTGGGAGGGACCCTACATAGTCCAGAAAGTGATGGGAAATGGGGCAGTGAGACTGTCAGATTTGGAAGGGAACGAGTTCACCAAGCCGATCAACGTGGATAGATTGAAGCAGTATTTTGCCTGAGGAAGAGAAGACCGAACGGTCACCAGGAAAGCTGGCGGAAGACTTAACCCAACGGAATAGGAAATTCATTCATGCATGCATACACGTAACATATTTGCATTCTTTTTGTGTTTTGTTTTGTTTTATATTCACAGGTTTCAAAGAAGAAAAGAAGAAAGCGGCAAATGCAAGCCAACCAGAAGCAGCAACATATGAGTATCAGTTTCGGGGATGAGTCCCAAGGCTGAGGCCTGCATCGGTATCAGTTTCAGGGATGAGTCCTAAGGTTGAGGCCTGCATTAGTATTAGTTTCGGAGATGAGTCCCAGGGTTGAGGCCCACATCAATATTAGTTTCGGGGATGAGTCCCAGGGTTGAGGCCCACACCAGTATCAGTTTCAAGAAGGAATCCCCAGGGCCGAAGCCCACATTATCAGCAGTCGAAAGGAAGAATTCCAGTGGAGTGAGTGGAAAAAAAAAAGAGAGAGAATGGTCCTTGATGGTTAGACATGTGTCCAGTGATGACATTGTTTGCTGTAGGGTGAAACCTTAGAAACGATAAGTGCGAGACGTGCTCTCATTCGGTATTCTGAGTAATTGATCTCGATTAGACTCACGAGCACTTGATTACGGGATCTTAGCGGTAGAAGCCTGAGTAGTCGGCGAGATGACTAGTTAAGGAGATGGCGGATTAGTGAATGACCATTTGCCAAGATGTCCATCCCGGTTTACTTATGTTACGACATGTGATATGGTTGGAAACAAAGAAAAAGTCTCTGAAAAGAAAAAAGCATAGACCATCTATAACCGATAAGCGTGAAGCTACCCGTGGGTGAGTATTAGGACCACCATGAGGAGAAATGCTACCTTAAAGGGTGGATGTGTCGAAAAAAAGAGAAAGAAAGAAAAGAGAAAAGAGAAAAAAAAAAAAAAAAGAAAAAAAAAAGAAAATTCAAAATGAAAAGAAAGAAAGAAATAGACGAAAGATAAAAAGAAGAAGACCATATCATGTTGAGTACGAGGAATTAATCACAGAGTATGATCCAAACATCTAGGTTGGTTAGACTCACTGATCTAATTCTCCGAGACAAAATCATCGAGTTGGCTTACTTAAGGATTAAGCTGCGAAAGAGCCTTGGCACACACACACTAGGAGTCTAGTTCAGATCACTCATGTAGACGATCGGATTTGGGTGTATTAAATACTTTGAAGGTTCTCTGGTTTCAACACGAAGCATCCGTTGAGGACGAAAAAAATGTTTAAGCCATCAGGATTATCTCGTGAGAGGCAATACCGCATGTTGATATGCAACATCCACATCAGTATCAGTTTGGGGGCGAGGCCCACATCAGTATCAGTTTGGGGGCGAGGCCCACATCAGTATCAATTTGGGGGCGAGGCCCACATCAATATCAGTTTAGGGGGCGAGGCCCACATCAATATCAGTTTGAGGGCGAGGCCCACATCAGCATCAGTTTGGGGTCGAGGCCCACACCAATATCAGTTTTTGGGATGCGTCCCATGGTCGAGGCCCACATCAGCAGTTCCGGGATGCGTCCCAGGGTCTAGCCCCATTGCATCACTCGCCGGGAATGGCACTCGGAGAATGGAGCACGGTTCGAGAATGAACTGGCCGGGAATGGCACTCCGAGAATGGAGCACGGTTCGGGAATGAACATACCGGGAATGACACTCCGAGAATGGATCATGGTTCGGGAATGAACAAGACGGGAATGACACTCCGAGAATGGAGCAAGGTTCAGGAATGAACAAGCCGAGAATGACACTCCGAGAATGGAGCAAGGTTCGGGAATGAACAAGCCGGGAATGGCACTCCGAGAATGGAGCAAGGTTCGGGAATGAACACCCCGGGAATGGCACTCCGAAAATGGAGCAAGGTTCGGGAATGAACAAGCCGAGAACGGCACTCCGAGAATGGATCACGGTTCGGGAATGAACAAGCTGGGAATGGCACTCCGAGAATGGAGCAAGGTTCGGGAATGGCACTCCGAGAATGGGGCACAGTTCGGGAATGGACCACCTCACAGTAACGGTTCGGGAATGAACCAGGGGTCGGAGCACCTCACCACCATATTAACTCAGTTCAAAGCAACCAGAAAGTCAAGCAACGGCTGGCGAGCCAGGTAAGTAAAAATGCATTGCATAACTTTGATAGGATTGTCATTGTCATACACTGCACAAGTCTCATCAAAGTGGGGGCGACTGTAGGCACTGCATTTTTGCATATAAGTACCGATGATGAGTCTCACATGGAGGCACTACCATTTAAGTCGTGGAAGTCGCGGGAAACGAACGTCGGAAGGGAAAAGTCAGAAATCCATTTCTTGTTTGACTTAATTTGTTTGCTCAGCTTTGGGTTTGCTCGTTGAACCTCTGTTTTAACTGTTAACCCACGCCCAAATCCCCTTAGCCCACACACTGGCCCACACGCCCACCAAAGCCCATTAAATCACATCCAAAATAAAAATCCACACATTAAACACATGTCGAAATCAAAACAAATCACCTTCCCAAATTAAAGAAATCAAATCAAATCCCATAAATCACCTTCCTAATTAAATTAAATCACATTCCTAAACTAAATAAAACAAAATCAAATCAAATCAAATCAAATTACCTTCCTAAATTGAAGAGATTTTTTCCTTATGATACACAAATTAAATATCCCCCATAATTACACAATATTCTTTCCCTATTCGCATAAAGATAACCCCAACCTTTGCCTATAAAAAGAAGCATAAATCGACCCTTCCAACCCTGGAATTCACGCCTAAAACCTCCTAGAATTCACTTCTCTCCTCTAATCTGTCTCTCTCTCCTAACCTTCACGCCTCTCTCCTCTCTCTAAAACAGAAAGCATAAACAATAACAAAGAAACCATAAAACTGCCCACAACCCTCACGTAGCCAACAGCCCTCTCATCAAACTCACTAAACACCATGCAGCCTTACATGTGAATCACACTCACGCCCAACCCTCACATCCACTCACATCCATCCCTCACGTCCATTCAAGACCACTCACGTCCAGCCCATACGTCCAGCCCTCACGTCCACTCACGACCAGCCCTCATGCCACTCACAAACCGATTCCTAAACCACCCTCAAACACACACGTCCCACTGACCAAATCGAAGCCACGCTCAAAAGACACCTCACGCAACAAACACACATCTTTCAAAAACTGCCACAATGCACCAGCCAGCCCTCCATGCAATACCCCACTGACTCAGCAACGCATCAATCGACCATAAACCCCACTGACTGACCGAAACAAAAGCACATAAACCGCATCTTTAAGCCCCGCAAACTGCACATTTTCACCCCAAACTGCACACCTAAAATTGCCCAGAAAACTACCCTAAAACTGCCCAGAAAACTGCCTTAAAACTGCCCTGAAAACTGCCCAAATACCGCAAACAGTAACTGAAAATAATAGCAAAAATAACAGCCCAAAACAGAGAAAACAGCGGCCCAAAACAGCGAAGCAACGAAAGAAAACAACGAACCAGTAAATCAGAAAAGCCGCGGAGTATCAACCCTTCCGACAACCGTGTAACGCACTTCCAAGAGACGACTTAAGAGGTTAGACCCGAGGGCACCATTTTTATTTATTCCCGCACTTTCTTTCCGTTATTTATTATTATTACTTCGCATGCGTATTATAAATTTATGTATGTTGTGACCATGAGATGAATGAAATATGTGTCATCTCTTGCGGTATATCGGATGGAAACCCTAACGTAAATTCCGTAGCCGAATCCGAATGGACGGTAGTGCGGTCTGCACTCGGGATACAATGCCACGTACCGCTTGAGAGACACACATATTTCGTTTCATCCAAATTTATGTTTATTGGTTGTTTATTAGAAATAATATGTTATTTTTATGCATGATTTAGTCGATTAATATGATATTTTTTTATGCATGATTTATTTATGTTCTGTGGGTATTAATTTAATGTGTTCATGAGATTATTGTTTGCCGTTATGACGACTTACTTTTATGCATACAAACTTAGATATGGGTTATATGCAAACTTAGACATAGGTTATATGCAAACTTAGATGTAGGTTGTTCTTGCGTAGACTCGGTTATATTATAACATAAATCCTTTCATTACAAGTGGCATAAGTAAGAGACCATTCCGAACCCAACGGTTTGAGGTCTTCCCTTGCGAGGGGTGAGTGCGGCCTTAAATCATTTTCCCAGTTCACACTGGGTGCGACTCCATTTTATTTCTCCATTTTAGTTCCCCCGTGGGCTATTCCGTACTCCCAACTAGGCCACGAGCCTAAAACAGCGTCACCGATTTCTGTGTCCTACAATATTATAATTGTCAATTAAAATAATTAAGTATTATTGGATAACATTAATTATTTACTTCACTCAATTCTATTAATTGGATTAATCCAAAATCACACAAGGCCTTTGTTGTAATTTCATAAATATCTCTACCATGAGAAGATATTTTAGTAATTACAAATATGTAATAATATATGTATTTGTCTTGATTTAATTGGATTAAATCAAAGTCGTAGATAATGAATTAATCTATTTGTTAAACTTTATATTGATTTAATTGGATTAAATCAAAGTGATAGACAAATGTGATTAGTTACACTTAATTAGAGAAGCTTTGGAAGTTCTCTATAATATTTTAATAAGGAGAGATCAAGATTGGATATTGGAGTCAAGCTGGTTGAATTTGAAAGATCTCTACAATAGTTCAACAAGGAGAAGAAGATTGGATCTTGGAATCCAGGTTACTATGTAAGTTTGATATTCTCTAAAGCTATGTTTTTCATTAGTGAGTTATCATTAGTGAAACATATAGTGATGTATTATGTATTTGATACATAATCAAATAGCTTGATGTTGAAATAGACTAATAGATTATGTACGAATGATTTAGAAGCATAAACACAATATGCTTGTGATTGGGTCAAAAATGTTCATGTTGGACATGAACATAAAATTAGAGTTTGGAACTCTAGATGAAAGCTTGGAGTTATGGCTACCATTCTAGAATCACTTGACCACCTTTGAGTGGCTAGAATTGTTCATGAGTCACTTCATTGTGGGATTTTAATTTGGTTTGTGTTTTGGATTCAAAATTTACGCATGTTCGTATTTAGAATAAAATTTATGTTTCTATAAAAATATTTGATATTTTTAAAAAAATATGATTTTATTATTTAATATGTGTTGATATTGGTTTTGATATTAAAAATTAAATTTTGGGTGTTTAAAAGTATTTAGAAAGGATCGAAAGTAAATTGGGTGAAAATTCCAATTTATATCAGTTCTTTGGAATTCCAGAGAGCAGATGTTTAATGGAAGTAGTTTGAAAAAAAAATAAAAAAAATATTTAAGCTGAGCACTATAATGTACGTGCGCGTACAGTGTGCGAGCGCACCGTAGCGCGCACAGTGCGAGCTTGACCTACGTGCGTGTCGAATTTTGTTTACTTTCGTTTTTGAGCTTTCAAACTCTGATTCGGCCCCGATTTTTTCAAATACATTCGTAATGGAATATAGTATTCTAATAAATTAAAAAAAATACACTCATACTTGATATCTACGGGTTAGACCCACTTCCGCTGTGCGGGACACCGATACGACCCTATAGGTCCCACATCCGCCCCAACAGAACATGCATCAAAACAAGTCTTAACCACACAATACATATTGCATATTTGACATGTATTTGAATCTATGCCTCTATAATTTTAATTTAATTATGCATAAGTAATATTAGATATGCATTGCATGTTTTAAATTAAAATTTTTATTTTGACCCATGTCAATGACTTGATTGTCATAAATCTTTCGTGATTAGATGATTACTTTATTTTAAGTAATAATATTAATAATGTTGGAGCATTATTAGATGGTTCGTATTGTCAATACAGAGATGAATAAGTTCTTATTACTTATTCCCAATACCATCATTATTGTGAGGGTATAAGTGGTCAGAACTTAGGTCGCTCCAGTAAAACATTAGAGGTAGCATGATGAGTTGACGAGTCACCCAATACCATCATTATTGTGAGTGTGTACTTACGAAGCTCATTAGTGCACATTGGCAAGTATACATTTAAAACATATTTTAATCCAATACGGTCATTATTGTGAGGATAAGAAACGGTTCTCGACCAAACTTAGGCGTCACATGGATGTGATTGACCTTTAAGGTCTACCAAATGAGTTTATAAAGTCCAATACCATCATTATTGTGAGGTTGGAGTAAATGTCATAGGATCCACTTCCCGCTATGAAATTTTGATAGTCAAATTTTTTATTTTTCCATTAAGGGATATTATGGAATTACGTAAAGTAGTGGGAGCACACTAATAGATTTAAAATTCATAATTGTACTAGTGTTTTTATATTGAAATAAAAATATTCTGCTAATATTTAATTATTTTCTTGTAGAAGGCTGCCGTAAATCCATTAGCACGGTTTTTTGGATTCCAATAATGTGAAATGAGCCTCGAACTACTTAGAGTCGGAGATGAATATCCGTCTTATCTTGGATTCAAAACGATTGAGATATGTTGGCTTTGTGATGCATTCGATGCAAGCCACATATGAAGAACTTCATAACATGTTACACATGGTGGAACATGATTTGAAGAAAAAGAATCTCACTTCGTATCTTCATGGTGGAGCAAGCTCTTCAAAGATTTCTAGGCAATCTAAGAAGATTAAAATGAGAAATTAGAAGAAAGACTCCAAGAAATAAACTGCAAGACCGCGTGAAGCTCGTGATGCATGTCTACATTACCAAAAGTCTAAAATTGGAAACATGATTGTCCAGAGCTTAAAGGAAAAAAAGGAACCCCATGTACGCTTTGTATTTTTCCTATTATTGATATCTCATTAGCCTTAGATGTAAATAGTGGTTGGTTGTTAGACACCGGTAGTTCCACTCATATTTGCAACTACATGTAAGCCATGAGAGTTAAAAAAAGGCTGAACAAATGGGAGATCCAGCCTAGAGTCGAGAATGGCGAGACATTGGATGTTAAAGCCATAAGAACGGTTGTTCAAGATCTCCATAATGAATATAAATTAATTTTACATGACTGCTATTATGTACCTTCTCTTATCATACAAATAATATCGCTACCGATATTGGATAAATAAGGATATAAAATAAATATTAAAGATGATGTTTTATGTTTATATGATAAAGACAATTATTTGATATATGAATATTCTTTATCTAACGGTCATTATGTTTTGAAAATATATCGAGATGTCTTTAATATATAGGAAAATGCAAGTAAAAGATCTGAATTAAATAATACTAAATTATGGCATATGAGATTGGACCACATATGTGTTATAATTCAATCAAAATTGGTTAAGGATGGTTTGATTGAATCTCACCTTAGATCCTTATTTGATTTGTGAGTCATGTATCTAAGGGAAAATGATAAATGCCCTATTTCATGGTATTGGAAACCGTGCTGAAGATTTATTGGAGCTAGTATAGAGAGATGCGTGCGGTCTATTAAATCATGTCGCTAATGATGGTTCAACTTACTTCGTGTAATATTTGGTAATCCCGACGACGTTACCAGAGGTCGATGACTATAACGTTATCGGAGGTATGATACATAAGGAAAATCATGTTCAAGCATGTATGTTCTCATGGAAGGATTTTTTTGGACATTCGGTAAAGTCCTCGCAGTTTCGATACATAATTCATTCCAAAATTAAATCTGGACATCTCATGGTATTTGGGCCGTAACTTTTTCATACGATCTCCAATTTTTATGAACTTTATATTGTCGGAAATCATAGATCGAGATCTACAATTTTTATGTTGGATATTTGTCCAAATTCGAATAAAAACAAGTAAAAAAATCATGATTTCTGCGGTAGCTACAATAATTTCGAGAATAGACTGGAATTTGGTGATGTGCCCAAATCTCAACCATTCATTTTATCACAAAAATCAGGCAATTTGCCTATAAATAAGGCACTATTCATTCATCCTTTGGAGAACCTAAAAACGTGAGCTTAGTTTAAGGAAGCTCTTCAAAATTCTCTCCACTCTCATGGAAATAATGAAGGAATGGTGATGAATTATCAAGTTTCCTTGGCCAAGTAAGCTTCATTTCTCCTTCTATCTTTTCAAATTTCAGTTTTGAGCAAATAATACAAAGCTCCAAATTCGCACCTTGTATACCCTAGAATTTGGAATTGCTTAATTGGCTTTGATTAAGTTGCTTGCATGTATTTTGGAGAGTATCATGATAGTATTAACATGAATTGAGGCATTTGTGAGTGTGAATGTCTTAGGGGGAGGAATTGAATATATTCTTGTGTATTGAGGTGGATCAATTGGTATATAGAAGTTGGGGATTGAATATGCTTCTTGTGTGTTGATGTAGAAGTTTTGAGAATTACCTATGTGAGGGTGTTAGAGGGATGGTATAAGGATTGTTGAACATTATCTTTGAGGAGTTAGAATTAGGCCCTGAAAACAGGCCAGCGTTGCAACGCTCGACACCCAGAGTCGCGACGCATAACGAACATGGGCTTTCTACCTCGGGTCTGATCAGGTGGGTGTCCCGACGCGATGCGAAATAGAACATACTCTATGTCTAGCTCGGCTTGCATAATATTTCAGTTTTAACCAAGGTTGTTAAGGACCACCCTAAGAGTTTCATATTAAGGCACATATACGCGATATGACAACTCGCAAGTATAATACGTCATGTGGTGTTGATGGATTAATGGAATTGAGAAATTTAGTCTAACCTCGAAACATGTTTCATACCTTACATTCTAATTGAGTTTCTCGATTATCAGCTAGATCTTAAAATCAGTGAGTGGACACTTTTCTTAATCGATTTCATTTTAGTTGTTTTCGATAGAAGACTTACTTTCAAAGCACATAAAGAGT
This sequence comes from Zanthoxylum bungeanum, assembly GCA_019454045.1. NCBI lineage: Eukaryota > Viridiplantae > Streptophyta > Magnoliopsida > Sapindales > Rutaceae > Zanthoxylum > Zanthoxylum bungeanum. The sequence goes on from SKCR01023654.1 coordinate 247,206, forward strand.
TAGCCAAGTTTGATATCCAAATATTTATAAAAATGAGAATGATTTGAGAGATTATGATCTTGAAAGTATGATTTATATGATTTTTAAGATTAGGGAAAAACCCAATCTAGAGGTTTTTGGAACTGTCAGACATGATTTTATGATTTTTGGATGCATGGGGGAAAATCCCACCTTAGGCTGTAACTTATGGAATTGACGGATAACATGTGCACATGTAGAACATGATTAGAGGGACGACGATACGTAACGCCCCAAGATCCTAATTTCAGTGGCTTGGGGGACGTCGATACGTAACGCCCCAAGACCACCAGATTTCAGGGCTAGGGGACGACGATACGTAACGCCCATAAACCCTAGATTCAGGGACATGATAGTGGCATGTATTGAGGGACGGCGATACGTAATGCCCCAATGTCATGGATTTGCACACCTGGCTCTAGTTCAGTGGCTTGGGGTACGACGATACGTAATGCCCCAATACCACTAGTAGGCATATGAGGGGACGATGATACATAACACCTCAATGGTAAGGTTTTCTACAGATCCCCATATATTTCAGATGAGATTTTCAAATACAGTGGTTTTATGAAAAAGTTTTCCAGAGAAACAATTTTATGATAGAGTTTTAGAAAGAACTCAGGTTTCCGAAAAAGTTCAGAGTTTTCAGACTTAAAAAAGAGTTTTCAGAAAAGTTTCATAAGAAGAGTAATGCTTTCAGATATGAAAGAGATTTCAGAAGAGATGGTTTGAGATGAATTTGGTTTTAGAACCATGGATTTTCAAAAATCATTTTAGTTCTATTTTAAACTGTCTACTCACTAGATCGTTCAAACGATCTAACCCTCATACTCCAAGTGTTTTTGTCTTGCAGGTTTACCCGGAGGACGAGCTCGGAATGATAGACACTAATGGCAGTCATTAGGGTGTTGAGTCCACCAGGTCAAGTCAAAAGGAGAGAGTTCAATCGGAGTCAAAGTGAAGTCATGTAACAGTCATTGGTATTGCATCAGTCATTGTATAAAAATTAAAATGTTTATGAATAAAGTTATAAATGAAAGTATTATTGGATATAAAGTTATCAGTATTTAGTTGTATTTCATATTGTTGAGTCAGGGAAATAATCCCTACGCATGAGTCAATACTTTGAGATGAGTTTAGTAATGATGATCACAGTCAGATAGTCAGAGGCTCAGAGGGATAGTTCAGCCTATTCTTTACCGGTAGCATTCTCTGGAGGGGGATGTTACACTTTCATGACTTTCACTGTTGATAAGTCAAGATATGAATATATCTATTTGATAAGACATAAATCAGAAATATTTGAAAAGTTTAAAATATTCTGAAACGAAATTGAAAAATAAACCGGTAAATTCATCAAGTGTCTTCAATCAGATCGAGATGATGAATTTATAAGCGACGAATTCAGAAGTTATTTAAGGGAGAATGAGATTCTCGGCCAATATAGCCCACTAGGAACTCCTCAACACAATTTTGTGTCTGAGCAGAGAAATCATACTTTATTGGATATGATACGATCTATGATGAGCTATACAGATCTTCCATATTATCTTTCAGGTTATGCTTTACTTACTGTTGCCCACATACTTAATAGAGTTCCATCAAAAGTTATTTCTACGACCCCATATCAGATATAGTACGGTATAAATCCAAGTCTTAGATATTTAAAGATTTGAGGTTGTCATGCATATGTTAGAGTTACGCACCGGGATAAACTAGTACACATGGGGTATAAATATAGGATCGTTGGATATCCTTAAGTTATGATTCTCAGCAATGAAATGTATTTGTTGCTCGTTTTGTAACTTTTCATTAAAGGAATTTTTGAGAGAAAGTGGGAATTGTAGAAAGATTGAACTCGATAAGTTTGATCCCAACATTGAGGAACTTGCGATGGAACCAGATCCAACTAGGTGAAAAATCTACAACACAGGTTCTACGCAAGTCGAATAGAATATCAAGGCCTCATAAGAGATTATTTTTAACATATGATGTGAGCCTTGATGTTCTCCTCTTGGAGGAACAAATCCGACTATATATAAACAGACGATATTGGATATCGATTCGAGAAAATGGCAGGAAGCCATGAAGTCCGAGATTAATTCTATGTATGACAATCAAGTTTGAGGCTTGGTTGAACTTCCTGAAAGAGTTAAACCTATTGGTTGTAAATAGATTTACAAAAGGAAGCGACCCGATGGAAATATGAAAACCTTTAAGTCCCGACTGGTAGCAAAATGTTATACTCAACGTCCTGGGATTGACTATGAGTAAACTTTTTCACCAGTAGCCATGCTAAAATCCATTAGGATTCTTTTAGCCATTGCTACATATCATGATTATGAGATATGACAGATGTATGTGAAAATCATTTTCCTAAAAGGATTCCTTAATGAGGATATCTATATGGAACAACCAGAGGGTTTCATATCCAGTGAGACTTCAAACTTGACTTGTAAGCTCAAGAAGTCTATTTATGGACTTAACCAGATATCCCGAAGCTGGAATCGTCATTTTGATGAGATAATTAGATTATCTAAATTCATCAAGAACGAGGAAGAACCGTGTGTTTATAAAAAAAAGTTAGTGGGAACATGGTGATATTCCTTGTTTTGTATGTAGACTATATCCTTATCATTGGAAATGATATAAGATTGATGCAAAGTGTGAAAATCTACATTTGTAAGAATTTCTCCATTAAAGACATAGGTCAAACTTCGTGTATACTGGATATAAGGCTCTACAGAGATAGATTAAGGAAGCTTATAGGGTTGTCACAATCCACGTACATAGATAAAATATTAGAAATATATGGTTTTACCAACTGCGAGGTAGTAAATGTACATTTTTGATACGACATACATCTTTCGAAGAAAATGACACCTTAAACTGAGGAAGAAAGAGTTAGAATGTCTAACTTGCCATATGCTTATTGTATTGGAATCATTTTGTATGATATGCTATGTACAAGACCTGATATCAGTTTCGTCGTTAGTGTTATTAGCCGATATCAATATGATCCGGGTAATGATAATTAGATAGCCATGAAACATATCATGAAATATCTTAAGGGTACTAAGGATAAGTTTCTAATTTATGGAGAAGATGATACAGATTCCGACTTCCAAGGAGATCCAGATGATAAAAATTCTACATCCAGATACATATTTACCCTTAATGGTGGTGCTGTTAGTTGGCGATATTCAAAACAAGGCTCAACAACTGATTCCACCACTGATGTGAAATTTATAGCGGCTTCGGAAGCTGCTAAAGAAGCTGTTTGAATTAGAGATTTTATCAAAGAACTTGGAATTGTGTCTAGTATTGTGAATCGAATCCCATTGTATTGTGATAATAGCGGAGCCATTACGCAGGCTAAGGGGCTGAGAGCGCATTCCAAGTCTAAACACATGGAAATGATATATCACGTGATTAGAGAGATCATTGAACGAAAAGACATAGTGGTCATGAAGGTTCAAGGACAAGACAACATACCATACCCGCTTACTAAGGTCTTACCTCCTAAGTTATTCGATAATCATGTGGAGGAGATGAGACTTCGGTACCATTCGGATTGACACTAAACAAGTGAATGTTTGTTGGAGTTGGTGCTTGGAGCTCCAATCCGAATAATATATTGTATATTATATTTTATTATTTACTAAATAACTACATTTTCATTTCAAATTATTGCTAAATAAGTGCTGATAGCACTTGTTTCCACCGTTGCGGTTGAATAAACCTTCAACTTAGGAGACAATATTTTGGAAGCGAGACGATCTTCATTACATTCAAGTACTTTAAAACCAACATCATGTGTAGATGATTGGACCCGAGCCGATTTAAGGCAACATGAAGATGCCCCCGATGACTTTGAAGATTTGTTCGACAATGCATCTGCAAGTACAAGCGTAACGGAAGCTGAAAGATCAACAACTGGCGCAGATAATGATTATGAGTAAATAATTATAATGTGAAACTTTTTAAAAAATATAATGGAACTACGTGAGCTTTGATTCCTCACCCTAAGAGGATATGTAGACAACTTAAGTTCTTAAAAAATTTAAGTTTAAGCTCTTTTTATATTATTTTAATATAATATAAATTAAAATTAATAAATCTCAAATCTCATTTTTTTATTTTTTTTAAAAATAAAAATTTAATTTTTAAATAAATCATCTAGTTCGATTCCGATTCCCGATTCCACATTCTTGTGGAACTGAAACTGAACTGAACTTATCCAATTCAATTCCAATTCCACATATATGAAATAGAGAATCGGATAATTTGATTCAGATTCGGAATCCAACAGAGCCGATGTCCAAATCTAAAATTACGTATTAGATCAAAAAGTGCAAAGGAGTGGCCAAATTTAGAACACTTTCTCTCGCTTCAAGGCTGCAACACATCCATGCCTGTATTCAAACTTTGACCCACTACAGTCTACAGACATTGTTTCCCAAACGGCTCATGCGGAATCGATTCCCTTTCGCCTCTTAACTTTTAAATCAATATTTTGAAATTCGCTTCCCTAATTTAAAAAATTTAGTAGATTATTTAATCGATCGGTTAAATTATTTTAAAATTAAATTCTTCTTTAAAAAATAAAATAAAATTAGACTCGGTTTTCTTTATAGCCGTTGCTCTCTCTCTCTCTCTCTCTTAATGCCAGCGGCAATAATTCACATCCACTTTTTGAAGCAAAAATGGAAAAGAAACCAAACCCAGATAAATCTTCAACTGTTTCTTTGAAGCGAAATAGACCCCCCAAGATTCAGATCCCAAACGTTTTGCAAGAAATCCAAAGGGATAAGCTCAAGTTCAAAGACTTCACGTCTCCCCAAGACGACGCCGTTTTTTTCAGCGGGATTGGTGTCGCTGTTTCCTCTGTTAAAGGCAAGAAAAAATTCATGGAAGATACCCACAAGATCGTTTCTTGCTTACATGACAACTCTAATAAAGTAATCCCTTTTCTTCTTGTTTTTTATGTTTTTTTTGCTCTAATTAATTTTACCGAGTTTTTTTTTTTTTTTAAATGTTTAGAGTTTCTTTGGTGTGTATGATGGACATGGAGGGAAAATGGCTGCAGAATTTGTTGCTGAGAACTTGCATGCGAATATTTTTGAAATGATGAATAATTGTACAGGAGACAAGGAGGAAGCTGTTAAAGCTGGGTATCTGAAAACAGATGAGGAGTTTTTGAAACAGGTAATGGGCAATTTTTTTTTGCTTTTTTTTATAGTGAAATAGTAATTTTTTCTTTCAGATAAATTTTTGTTTGCATAGCAATTATCATGCATTCAATGTTTTTGAAATTGAAATAAAGATTATATAAATGACCATCTTAATTTCCAGTCAGCCAAAAAAAAAAAATGGAAATTAGAAATCTTTGTTGCTAAGTTTTCCTTTGTACTTGCTTGGTCCACAAAAGCTGCTAACTAAATACAGTTATAGAGAGGTTACCAGTATAACAATGAAAGACTATTGTGTGATACCAAAGAAATTTGTTTGAAACTTGTATTGATAATTGATTATAAGTCAGCGTCATCTACAATTCTTGTTGCATATGAAATCGATTGAACATGATAGATGAATGAAGTAATGTGGAAATCTGCTCGAGCGTTCCTTCAGCCGCGGCTGAATATGACCACATTAATAATCCTTCAGTCGCGGCTGAATATGACCAAAAAATATTGAGTCATAACATGAATCAAATAGTTTAAATTTACACATGAGATATCCAACTTGATCGTTGTTCAGGAGACATCCTTAAAAACTCAACTTTTTTACTTTCGTATCAAGTAACTCAACCGCCTTGAAATGAGTATGGGGTCTACTTGATAATTACCCTATTCGCTCTCCTTTTCTCCTTTCTCCGTTAAGATTTAAAATTATATCACCATAAGAGAATTTCATACTTTGTTCCTTCATAGACAGTTCTATTTCTTTTATTTTGCGTTCTTCCTTGCATAGGATTATCTAAAATTTTAGGGGACAAGAGTTGTGATGATGAATGAAATGATTGATATTTTTCCATTGGTCTAACAAGTATATCAAAATCTCCATTAAAGTCAAAGTCTTCTATATGTATATCTTTATCTTCTTCGATACCTACTATTCTTGTAACACCCAAATTTTCGGAACTAAAAGAAACGGAGATGTTACAATCTTTCCTTCATTCGTACACTTGAAAACTAAATTATGAAAGCGTCAAACTCAACAAATCATCTTTAATAGATATCCATATACTCAATAATTCGAATCTTAAATACATCAAGTGCTCTATAAAATATTTATAGCTCTAAATCATCATTTTCTAATCGACTTCTCAATCCAAGTGTCAGTGAAAGACCTTATGCCAAATCCAGTATAATCTTCAAATCAATAAGCATGATAAACTATATAATGAGTATAAAATTCAGTAAGCATACTAGTTTTTCATATATCAAAATACATACGTGCTTGTATACAATACAATTGTGCATATAATATGCCATGATATTCTTAAAACATCATAAATTGAAAAATAGTTATTTCACAAATTATATAATATAATTACGTAATTCATATAGGATTTAAAATATCAGAAGCATAATAAGTTTTTAAACGAATCTTAAAACATATGTACCAAAACGTAAGATTTGCTTATTAGGATTAAACATGCTCTTAATATTCTAAAAATCATATCACATAAATAATTTCTAGGTTGGACAAAAAAAAATCAAATTACTGTCTTAGCACTTTGTGACGTTTGCTCTCAAGTGGTGGCTCAAGACCCTTCTCCAAATTATCATAACACTTTATGGCCTATTGGCTCCCAAGTGGTGGTTCATGATTAACATTTATTTATAACTTCATAATTATCAATATCAGTGTGTATTCTTTCAATCATATCAAACATATACATATATTTATTGTGATTTATTTAAAAGTCTAGTTTACTTATGTTTACTGATGTCCAAATATATAATCAAATATGCATATAAAAAATCTTCATAGATAAACATAACAAAATAATCATTGAATAATTCCACATAAGTACATATGTTTATTTTGATCCCAGTTGAAAGTATAGTATTCTTACCTCATGGCCTCCTCAAATAACAAATACTTATCAAAACCCTTGACCTAAGATCAAATAACAAAACCTCTTAAACATATCCTCAAATAATAACAATATCAATTTCATAATAGAGCAATCCACATTATTCGATTTTTAATAAATTATTCCTTTAACAACAAATCTCAAATTTTATAGAGAGCATGTTGACATATAGGACTTTCTATCATAAAAATTTCATCAATTAATTTCTTCAAAAACTATCAAAATGATTTATATTTCAACATTTTAAAATTATGGAAAACATTTATCAACTCTGAACATAATTGCTTCAAAAATACAAATTAATTTATCATTTCATTTGAAAATTATGAAACATTCCCGAAATATAATATACATATATAAAAATCATCCTTCCAAAATTCATAATTGTTGAAGAAATCTAACTATAGTAAAATAATTTCCTAATGCATATTTATCGCAAGAAACATAATTTTTCAATGTTCAAACCTGATTTCGAAAAATCATTAAAAAAATATATATTTATCCGATTTCAGTGAAGCAAGTTTAAAAAGATTATTTTAGATGTCTAGTTTATGTATAAAATGTTCAAAATTAAAAATAATGTAAATTAATTACTACGAATTCCGAAATAGAATAGCTCTGTCAGCTTATTTTGCAGTAAAATCTTAGATTACTAATTATCTAACCTAATCATGCTTCTCCAAAGATGTTAAAATAAAAAAAATTATTTACCTCTAATCTCCTTCTCCTATGGCTCTTCAAGAGATAGACACAAATTTTAGAGAGAAAACCCTAGGCTCCATCAAATATATAAGTTTGCATATATACTAGAAATAAAAGTGATATTGCAACCCTAAGGGCTTCAACTTAAAGAAAATAAAACTAATGACTTTAACTCATAAAAAAAATAATATAAAGCTCCAAATTAAGTTTAAGATTCATAAAATAATATTAAATCTTACTTATAATAATAAATCAAAATTAAATGATATCTAATTCAATAACCTCAAATAATAAATCTTATATTGGGGTATTACAATTCTTGCTTAGATAACACTACAACACTATTGAATTTTTCCTAACGGCTACACCAATCCCAACATCGATCTCCTAGTCCCCATAATCTTGAAATACTCTAAAGCGTAAATTGAACGTATCGTTTGGGTGAGCCTATGCTGAGGTGTTCCAACTTGACCTGGTGTTTAAGTTAATATCTTTTCATAACTGATCCCAAGCCCGTATAAAAGAGGAGGAAGGTTGTGTTAGGCCTTGACAGCTAATGTTAAACTCATCGAAATTCTTATAATATGGATCCTAAACATATTTGTGATAATGCTAGCCCCATAAGGAAGACGCTGTCTTGTCCGAGTATAGTGTTAAAGCAATGACCGCTACATGGCCTGAGTGTAGTGTAACATGAGCAAATGCCACAACATTGGCGCTCAGATGTGGTGTTAAATGGTCAAGGGTTCCCGCATCTAGATGGACGGTTGCGGGTAAAGAAACTAATCCAAGAGAAAGAAAGTAGGATTCGATATAGTACTTGAAACATTGGGACTTTGATCATTAAATTGATGGAAATAGATGATACTAGGTTTAGAAAGAAAATTAATATACTTTCCCTTCAAGAGACTAAATGGATAAGCGAGAAAACACGAGAGGTTGAGAATTCATGTTTTAAATTTTGGTATTTTAGTAAAGAAAATGATAGAAATGGAGTAGGTGTTATCTTAGATAAGGTTTAAAAGACGAGTTGGTGGAAGTCAAAAGAAAGGGTGATCACAATAGCTATTAAGTTGGTGTTGGGAGAGGAAACTCTTAACATTATTACCGTATATGCACCTCAAGTTGGATTGACATAAAATATCAAGGCAAATTTTGGGAAGACTTTGAGGATGTAATACATGGGATTCCTCAAGAAGAAATGATAAGGTTTTGGTTTTAGGGATATGAATGAGGAAGGAAAAACTATTTTGGACTTCTCAGGTCTATGATCTCGTGATAGATAACACCCTTTTTAAGAAGTATGAATCACTACTTACAAGAGAGGCACTTCACAAACTCAAATTGATTTTTTCTTAATGAGAAAAAAAGGATCGTAAATCTTGTAAGAATTGTAAGTTCTAGATTTTAGTATAAAAAGGTTGCAGAGAAAGGATAGAAATTTCTAAGTTAGTAGAATCTAGTGGTGGAAGCTTAAGGACAATGAGTATGTAATTTTCAAAGGAAAATTGTTAGAACAAGTAAATTGGGATGCAAAAGGAGATGATAACCAACTGTGGGAGAACATGGCCACTAAAGTTAGAACGATGGTTAAAGAAGTCCTTAGAGAATCGAAAGGATTGATCTTAAAGGATAAAGAATCCTGATGGTGAAGAGAAGAGGCATAAGATCAAGGCTGAGAGAGCTTGTTTCAAAAGCTTTGCGTGAAGAAATGATAACAATTTGGAAAATTATAAATTGACAAAACGTGAAGCGAATAAGACAACGAGTGAGACGAAAGTTGTGGGATATGAAGACTTTTATAAAAGGTTGGGTATCAAAGAAGGAGAGCAAAGTATATATAAGCTAGCAAAAACAAGAGAAAAGAAATCTCAAGATTTAGACCGAGTGAGGTGCATCAAGGATGAGGCATCAAAACATAATAGTTACCGGTACAAAGATTTAAAGAAAGATGGAAAATGTAATTTTATCAGTTCTTTAATGTTGGAAATGAGATGGATATAGATATTGGGGAGCTAGGATGCTCATAAGAAAATCAGAATTATGTCTTTACCTAAGAATGCAACGATTTAAGGTATAGATGCATTAGCAAAGATGAAGAATAGGAAAGCAGTTGGGCCAGATGCAATCCCAATAAAAGTGACAAATTTATAGGAAAAGGAATAACTTAGCTAACTAAGTTATTCAATGTTATCTTGAGAACCAAGAAATGCCAGATGAATGGAGGAGGAGTATTTTGGTTCCTATTTACAAGAATAAGAAGGATATACGAAATTGGACTAATTACATAGGCATAAAGTTAATAAGTCACACAATGAAATTGTGGGACAAAATAATTGAGTGTAGGTTTAGACAAAAACAAGTATATCTGAGAACAAATTTGGATTCATGCCAGGAAGATCAACTATGAAAGTAATACATTTAATAAGGGGCTTGATGGAACATTATCGAAGTAGGGAGAAAGATCTTTATATGGTATGTCACACCGTCCCCTTAGGTAGGGTAGGGGTGAGACGGAGACGCGAAACGGATAGAGTTTCCCCTGTAAAATGAACTAATCCTCCAAATACAAAAGTAAAATCTAAACTGGAAAAAAATATCATCAAATATATAGGATCTTCATGATCCAACTCAAAAAGAACATCCATGATAAAATGTAAATACTCTAAGTATCAAATATAAGCTCAGTGCCTATAACCAAATAACAATCCATACAAGGAAGACATATCTAGAACTCTAATCTCAAAACATAATAAAGACACTCTACTGTTGGCACAACCTTTCTCTACTGGTAGAAAATGATGATGAAACAGCATATGACAAAAGGAAGATCTAATAATCTGCTTAACCTGTAAAATTTAAAGAAAAGGGTAAGCTCACGCTTAGTACAATGGACCACAGCTTAATGCCGTGGATAAACAAGTAACAAGGCGGATCGAATAAGTCTTTCATAATATAAATAAATACATAAAGTTGTAAACTGATATATAAAAAACATTTACTTGAAATAAAAAATCTCATTTCTCATAAATCTCATTCTGCACAGGAATACTCTGTAAAAATAAATCTGTTCATTCATCTATATGCACACTCGTGACCGTACGACAAAGCTGGCAACATGGGACATCCCCACGACAATAACTGGCATCCGGAGCAAAACTGAGAACATGAGACCTCGTCTCACGACAAATCATCTGGCACGTATAAGTACACGGAGTACATCCTAATATAAAAATCATTTCTAACATGCTCATATATCTTAAATCATGCAAATTTCTCATATATCACAACTCATGATTTCAACATAATCAATATTAAATCCATACTTTCATAGCAAAATATAATTTTTTTAAAGCTAAATCATTTTATGCATTACCTTGAAAATTCATTTAAGAAAACATACATATTATATACTTTGGAAAACATCAATGTATTAAGCTTATCCACGCACTTGGTGAGCTGACTACAGAGAAAGGAAACTATGCAGCAGAACTGTCCCTGTCAACGGTATCACGATCACCTAAAGAGACAAAAGAATTTACGATAAGGAACATAATCCTAACTAGAATAGATGAAAGAATATGAAAGAAACGTGACTCAGTCGCTCTCGTAATCCTAATGAAATTTCGGCAAAGTTCCGTCTATAATACGGACTTCCATTATACAATCCATAATCATCAACCTTACAATTATATTGATTCACAACATACACATCCACAATTTAATCCAACATTACTAGCCCAAATCTCAGGCTCACAATAATTTCCGCACACAATCTTACTCGACTATATTCTCCAATATTCCAAGCAAATGAATTAATCATACTTTAAAGCAAATTACATTCCGAAATACATAACACGCATAAATCGAATATAACGATAAATTATACGGAAATCAAGATTCGGAAGTCCGTTACTATTTGGAATGATCAGGAAAGCACGGAGGGAGACTCGAGAAGTCGGCACGAACACACTGTTCGGGGCGTGGGAGCCACGCGCCATACTTCCAGGCCGCGCGTGGGCCTCACGCGCCATGCGCCAGCCAGAATCCAAATTTTCCAACGGCCGAGCATTTGTCTCCCCTTCTAGGTTCCAATGCCGCTGACGATTTGTCAATCGGAGTTCTGGATCAACGGGAAATCAAGAAAAATCATAAAACGTTCCTTACCGGAATATCTACGAAAATAGGAAATTTCCCGAGATGAAACCACCGTCAAAATGATCATCTCGTCGAGATCTATGTTTTCCCTAAAAGACCAAGTCGAGATCGGCTCTAGATCGAACGGATCGGGGCCAAAACTCTCACTTTTTCTCTATTTTTTCCCTTTCTTTCTTTTCTCTCTCTCACCTGTTTTCTTCTCTCTCTCACGAACGGCTGGAAAGTGAAATGAAGGAATGCAATTTTTTTTATACTAACATAACAATTATCACTTGCCTTCCTCAACTTGTCAATTTGATCATTTTAAATCCAAACTCTTACAAATACAACAATTTAGTCCTAAATTTCCAACACACCAAAATTGTTGTAGGAGATTTGCTTGCCTCAGTTCTTGGAGATAGTACCCCGGTGCATCATCCTCCTAGCAATGATATTCCTCCACCCCCTGCAGCACCTCAGGGAAATATTCCAGCACCTCCACAACATCCTCCACCTCCTCCAGTGTATCAGACTTACCCTACACCTCCCCGAGGTTTTTATCCTCCACCTTATTATGCTTCTCCGCAAGCAGGTGCTCCTACAAATGTTCCTCCTGGTGCTTATGCTTATCCGTATTTCTACCCTCCTGCATGGGGTCATGGTCCATCTCAGGTAGCTCCTATAATGAATGAGGATAATATTGCTAAAAGAGTAAAAGAAAATGGAGCCGTTGAATTTGATGGGAAGAAGGATCCCATAGTAGTTGGGAATTTCTTAGATAAAGTTGAGAAAGCTTTTGAGTTGATGAGGTTGACTGATGAACAGAAGTGCCATCATGTGTATCGATTTTTGACTGAGCAGGCTGATAAATGGTGGAAGAGTGTAAGAAGTAAATTCTCAGAGGCTAATCCGTTGACTTGGGAGAAGTTCAATAATGAATTCATGGCCAATTATATGAAGAATTCTTCTTTTATGGATGGGATGAGGAGGGAATTCTACAAATTGACTCAGGGTAACCGCACCGTAGATCAGTATGACACTCTCTTCCATGAGTTAGTGCTGTTTGTTCCACACTTGAGGGACAATGAGCATGGTAAGATGAATCATTTTCTTAACGGTCTGAATGCAGAATTGAGATCTAGGATCAGATTGTTTACTATGAACAGTTTGACAGAGATGGCCGATTATGCTAGAAAAGCAGATTTTGCAGAAAAAAGAATGGCAAGTGGGCAAAATTATCAGATGAGAAAAAGGAATAGAGAAAGTCGATCCTTTGGCGATGGAAGTCAGAGTAAGAAGGGGAGTGACGCAAGACCTAGTGGTAGTTACCAGATGAGTTCTGGACAGCCTCAGAAACAAGCTAGATCTACAGTTAGTTAGAGTTCAGTGAGAGCACCATCTAGTGGGACTTCTAGTGGTCAACAAAGCCAAGCTCGAGATAGGAGATTTCCACCATGTGCTACTTGTGGAAAGAATCATTATGGAGAGTGCAGATTGAGTACAAAATGTTGCTTTTTGTGCGGAGAAGTGGGCCACATGAAGAGAGATTGCCCTAATGCTAATGATAACAGTGGACAGAATCAGAGGACAGTTATCCCTCCAGCTCAGAATTCCAGAGGTACTTATGGTCAGAGTGGGGTTCTAGTTTAGACTTCTAGAGTTCACACAGGTGCAAGTGCGCAAAGTAGAACAATTTCAGGTGGTCAGACTAGCAGACCTAGAGCCCAAGCAAGGGTATTCGCTATGACACAAAAGTAAGCTTCAGCAGCGCCAGAGGTTATTACCGGTATGATGTATTTCTTTGGTCGAAAGGCTCGAATACTTATTGATCCTGGTGCTACACATTCTTTTGTTTCGAAATCATTTGCTTTGCATGCCGATAGGGAAGGAAGTGGGCTAGATTGTGAGTTAGTTGTTGCTACTCCTGTCGGATATTCCATTATAGCTAAATAAGTTTATAAAGGATGTGTAATCTATGTTGGTGAGCATGAGTTGTTAGCAGATTTGATTTGCATAGAAATACGTGATTTCAATGTCATTTTGGGTATGGATTAGTTATCCTATCATCGTGCTACAGTGAATTGTCATGAAAAAATTGTGGAGTGAATGTCCGGATGGGAAAAAATTTTCCTTTAGAGGGGAGAGACGACTTGTTCCCTCGTATGTGATCTCTGCAATACGAGCCAGTAAGGTGTTGAGGAAAGGTTGTGATGCCTATTTAGCTCACGTGGTAGATACTAGTATGGGTACATCAGAATTACATGAGATTTCTGTTGTGAGAGAATTTGCCGAGGTATTTCCAGATGAACTACCTGGTTTACCACCGGACATGGAAGTTGAATTCAGTATCGACGTAATTCCTGGTACAGCTCCTACATCTCTTACTCCTTACAAGATGGCTCCTGTAGAGTTGAAGGAGTTGAAGGTACAATTACAAGAACTGCTAGATAAAGGCTTCATAAAGCCTGGTTCTTCACCATGGGGTGCACCAGTGTTGTTCGTGAAGAAGAAAGATGGTTATTTTAGATTGTGCATCGATTATCGACAATTGAATAGAGTTACCATTCGCAACAAGTATCATTTGCCTCAGATTGATGATCTTTTTGATCAATTACGGGGAACCAAGGTATTTTCCAAGATAGACTTAAGATTTGGGTACCATCAGCTAAAAGTGACAGAAGCGGATATACCTAAGACGACTTTTAGAACCCGTTATGGACATTATGAGTTCTTAGTAATGCCATTCGGGTTAACTAATACACTAGCTGCTTTTATGGACTTGATGAATCGGGTATTCAGACATTATCTGGACATGTTCGTCATTGTGTTTATCGACGATATCTTGGTGTATTATAGTAGTGAAAATGAGCACAAAGAACATCTGAGAATAGTTTTGCAGACCTTAAGGGAGAAACAGTTGTATGCCAAGTTTAGCAAGTGTGAGTTTTGGCTTGATAGAATTGTATTATTGGGCCATGTCATTTCAGCAGATGATATTTTAGTAGATCCCAATAAGATAGAAACAGTGGTTAGTTGGGCACCTCCTACCAATGCAACCGAGATACGAAGTTTCTTGGGATTAGCAGGCTATTACCGACGCTTTGTTTAGGGATTCTCTATCATTGCAGCACCGTTGACGAAGCTTTTGAAGAAGAATGCAAAATTTGAGTGGACTGATGAGTGTCAGCAAAGCTTTGATAAGCTTAAGGAGTGTTTGACAACTGCTCCAGTTCTTACCCTTCCGTCAGGCAGTGGTGGATATGTGGTGTACAGTGATGCCTCGAGAAAAGGTTTGCGTTGTGTTTGATGCAGCATGGAAATGTGATATCTTATGCTTCTCGGCAGCTTAGGCCTCATGAATTGAATCATCCTACTCATGACTTGGAGTTAGCTGCGGTAGTGTTTGCACTGAAGATTTGGAGACATTACTTATATGGAGAAAAATGTCAGATCTTCATGGATCACAAGAGTCTCAAGTACCTACTCACGCAGAAGGAGTTGAATATGAGACAAAGACGATAGATCGAGTTATTGAAAGATTATGATTGTACTATCGACTATCACCCGAGAAAGGCTAATGTATTAGCAGACGCTCTTAGCAGAAAGTCCTCAGGTACTTTAGTTCACATGGAAGTCCTCCTACAGTTGCCTTTGTTAGGGGAACTCAGATCTTTGAGAGTTGACTTATCAGTTGGTGATTCGGGATCTCTATTAGCAACTCTTAAATTCAGGCCTATAGTAGTGGAGAGAGTCTGGGAAGCTCAGACTCAGGATGCTCGTTTGATGAGAATCATCGATGAAGTGAAAAAGGAAGCTCAGGCCTATAGTAGTGGAGAGAGTCCGGGAAGCTCAGACTCAGGATGCTCGTTTGATGAGAATCATCGATGAAGTGAAAAAGGAAGAAAGTTCAGATTTCTCGCTTCGAGAAGATGGTACATCAATGTACGGAGATAGATTATTTGTACCTGAAGTTGAGAGCTTGAATAGAGAGATCATGGAAGAAGCTCATTGTTTTGCTTATTCTATGCATCCAGGCAGTACTAAGATGTATAGAACTCTTAAAGAGAACTATTGGTGGAAAGGCATGAAGAAAGAGATAGCAGAATTTGTATCAAAGTGCTTAGTGTGTTAGCAGATTAAAGCAGAGCACCAGCATCCTGCAGGTACTTTGCAGTTGCTTCCTATTCCCGAGTGGAAGTGGAAACACATCATTATGGACTTCGTGTCAGGATTGCCTTGTGCGAAGAAAGGACATGATTCAATATAGGTGATTGTTGACAGATTAACTAAATCAGCTCATTTTCTACCTGTCAGAGTAGATTATTCTCTGAATAAGTTAGCAGAGGTGATTGTTGACAGATTAACTAAATCAGCTCATTTTCTACCTGTCAGAGTAGATTATTCTCTGAATAAGTTAGCAGAGGTCTATGCTGATGAGATAATGAGACTTCACGGAACTCCTGTGTCAATCGTATCAGACAGAGTTCCGAGATTTACCTCCAAATTTTGGCCAAGTCTACAAGAGGCTTTGGACACTAAAGTGAAGTTCAGTACTTCTTTTCATCCTTAGACAGATGTGTAGTCAGAGAGAACCATTCAGACATTAGAGGATATGTTGAGAGCTTGTGTTATGGAATTCAAAGGTAGTTTGGATCAACATCTATCATTGATGGAATTTGCCTACGATAACGGTTAAAATAGGAGCTGAGTTTCTGTTGTGATATTTTTATATCGTACCGCAAGTGTACGGTGTCAAGTTTTAGTATAAATATGAGTTAAGAGTGTCGAACCCACAGGGATTGCGTTAACTCGCACTAAGTACTACAATTGATAATCCTAACTTTATTTAGAAAACAATTAATAAAGATTTAATTATATAAATAAATATAAAAATAAAAATAATTATATAGGAGGAACTAATACGATAGAGATTCTGGATCCTGATTTCACCTAGCTGTCTCCTATGTATTTTTTATGCCAATTACCATTGTTCGGTTATATTATTTATAAGTCAAGATCCTAAAATATTCACTCCCTCTCTCGAGTGCCGAGTGAAAATATTATCAACTATAGATTTCGATATCTCTATAAAAATCCAATAGTTAATAACTCATTACGATTTATGATTCTATGTTAACGACTTCAAAGGACTACAGATTCTCTCGAACTCTATAAAATCCTAGGTTATATTCTCTAGATCTATTCAAAATCCCCTCTCTCGAGTGATAGATTCTAAACATTCATCATCTTCAATTGTGGCCAACAATCAAGAAGCATTAAACTCAAAAGAATATAAATAATTAATAAAACTTCATTACAAAATTGATAAACAAAATACAAGGTTCAAGCATCAATTACATCATTCTCCAAAATTAAGGAGTAAATTCATGACAAAAGATAAAACAATAAATAATCAAGCCATGAATTTAATGGAAATCATTAGAGTTTTAAGAAAGAAATAAGAAGATAAAACCCGAATTGAATCTCTTCCTCTCCGGATATTACAGCCTTTGTCTCCTCTTGTCGCTCTTCAATCCTCTCCTTGGATCTCTAAGAATATGTAATTTGTGTTTTGTGCTCTGTATTAGCCTCCCCTTGATGTTGGATGTAATGTTATATTTATAGTAGAGACTGGGAGTCTTTGGGTATCATTAGGATTATTAAAAACCCTAAAAATTGAATCCTGGAACGCGTAGGTTTTCTTCCAGATCGCAAGTGGCTTGTAAGTGAGCGCCGGGGCGCTGAACTCTCGGGAAATTGTATGGACATTATGTAGACTTGAGGCGCCGCGGCGCCTTCCTGATTCTTCAACAGGCGCCACGGCGCCTTTTTTCTTTTAATTGTGGCGCCATGGCGCCTTTGATGTTTAGGCGCCCATGGCGCCACTTACTGATATTCATGGCGCCATGGCGCCCATCCCTCTGGAAAGTGTATGTGACTTTGGCGCCATGGCGCCTGATGATTTGGCAATGCTCCGTACTCTCCTGTGTTCCCGAAACTTCCCAAAACACGTGCAATTATTCCTCGATCCATATATTGATGCTCCTACAAATAAAACATAAAATAAATTATAAATGATATTAAATATCTCGAATTATAACAAAACAATAAGCTAAATATATTGGAATAAGTGGGTATAAACCACACTTATCAAATACCCCCAAACTTAAGGTTTTGCTAGTCCCGAGCAAAAGATAAACTAAAAAACTAAATTCAAATAAATAATTAAGAATTACTAAATTAACTAAGCCACTTTCGTAGGGATCACGATTGCATTTAGCATATGCAACAAGCCTTTAAACCCCTAGGCGGCCCTAGTGGACGAGTTATAGTCTCGTGAGGGCTTACAGTGACGATACCCACAAACGTCATTCACACACAATAAAAAATAACAAAACATAGTCTCGATAGTACGCATAAATATATCCTCAAAGAAAGCTTATAAATGAAATCAAAGAATCTTCAAAGTACGCAATTGCAGCTCGAATCCAAATTCTCGAATAAATTATCTAAGCTAGACTCAAGGTGTGTGTGTGTAAAGGTTCATCACAGCTTTGATCTTAAGTAAGCCAACTCAATGATTTCGTTTAAAAATTAGAATCAATGGGTCAAACCAACTAGATATCTCAATTATGCTTTGTAATTGCTTTATTTCGTGCTCAGTATGGTATGATTTTTTTTTTTTTCTTGTCTCTTTTTGCTTCTCTTTTATTATTTTTTTTTTTCAACTCACCTACCCTTTAAGGTAGCATTTCTCCTCATGGTGGTCCTAATACTCGCCCATGGGTAGCTTCACGCTTATCGGTTATAGGTGGTTTATTTTCTTTCTTTAGAGACATTTTTCTTTTAGCTATTCATACTTCATAACACTAGCAAATCAAGATAGATATCTAAGCAAACGGTCATTCATCGACATGCAATTTCTTCAACTAGTCACATTGTCAACTACTTAAGTTTTACTGCTAAAAAACCTATTTTTAAGTGCTTACGAGTCTAACATAGATCAATTATTCAAGGCATCAGATAAAAGTAAATTAGGCACTTATCGTTTCTAAAATTTCACTCATAAACAAACAATATTATCACAAGATTTATGCTTTACTATCAAAGACTAAAACAAATTTTTTTTTTTTTTCAAAAAATTTAAACAACTAAATAGCAAGTAAACAACATGCACACACCCCCAAACTTAAAATTTGCATTGTCCTCAATGTAAGATAAATATCAAGAGCAAGAGTGAGGAACAACACTACCGTGCATGGAGTTGATCAGACTCTTGCTGGTTGGAATTTGGTTGCGCGGGCGTTGTGTGTCTCGTGCTACCTGCATAAATAACATGCAAATAAATAAATAGCACACAATAAAATAAAATAAAATAAAATAAAAAGTAAAGAAAATAAAAAGAAATGCAAGGGTTGCCTCCCCGCTAGCGCTAAGTTTAACGTCTTCAGCCAGACGCAACCACCCAAATGGTTATGGTGGCTTAAAAGTAGTGAACCGGGTAATCTCATCTGTTTTCTTCTTTGGTATCCACCGGTTCTTATGACATGAAAAAGATAGCTTGGCAGGCTGTGGTGATTTATCCATAGATGGTCCCCCAGGATATGTAGATTTCCCTTCAATTGGAAATTCTGGACTGCACATTCGGCAAAATTGGCTCGGTTTTCTTTTTAATCTTCCAGGAATTATCTCTAAGTGAGAACTGGCCTTTCTTTTCCTCTTTTTACGGCCCTTTGGGAGTGGTTTCGAGTTTAGCTGCAGAGAATTTTCCTTTATACATGGTGCATTATGCTCATAGGCTGTTGAAATACTGATTCACCTGTCTGGTTTCAACTCTCTTTTCTACTGTATCTATCATGTGACAGTCTGCATCACCTTGAGAACTCGGCATGGCTCTGAAAACACTGAAGGTGATTTCTTCATATTGACCTCTCATTATCAATTCACCTTTGTTCTCTTCTTCTGTTACTGTTTCCTCCTGAAATACCATTTCATTTTCTTTACTGCCTAAGTCCTGAGAGGTGTCTTTAAACTCTTTTCCGCTCCTACAGGTTATAATTTGACTTTGCTCATTGGGGTTGACTTCAGTATCACTCGGAAAATCCCATGTCTGTTGATTGGCCATGGAAGAAGCAAGCAACTCAATTTTTGCTTCTAAAGATTTCATATTTGCCTCTATATTGCCCATTCGTGTTTCGATATTATCCAGCATTGACTCATTCTTCTCAAACCTCTCTGAAGCTGTAGCTACAAACGTGATCATGAGGTCTTCTAAGGAAGGTTTCTGCTCAACTTTTGGATAATTGAAGCCATGAGGAGGTTGCAAAATGTTCTCCATATCAGCATATGAAAAATTCGGATGATAATAATAAGCATATGACTGCCTCTACAGTTGTTGAAGTTCCGATTGTTCACATACTGTACTTGTTCAAATCCTGCTCCTCTGTTGGGTAAAAACATTCCATTAGCAGAAACAGCTTCAATAGACGGTTGACTCATTTGATTTATCAATACTCTAGATGAGTCGTGAAGGACGATACTTGAGCTATCAGTGCACCAATAGGATCTGCCATTGCTTCTTTTCAAACTCACCTCGTACGAAAAAAAATATAAAAATAAAATAAATGAAATAAAATAAAAAAATAGAAATAAAATAAAAAATAAAACTTAAGATAAAAATAAAGAAGAATAAAAAAAAAAAAATAAAATAAAAATCTAAATTAAAGCTAAGATTACTTGGTAGTAGTATCAATGTGAATTAAACAAACAATCCCCGGCAACGGCGCCAAAAACTTGTTGTGATATTTTTATATCGTACCGCAAGTGTACGGTGTCAAGTTTTAGTATAAATATGAGTTAAGAGTGTCGAACCCACAGGGATTGCGTTAACTCGCACTAAGTACTACAATTGATAATCCTAACTTTATTTAGAAAACAATTAATAAAGATTTAATTAATAAATAAATATAAAAATAAAAATAATTATATAGGAGGAACTAATACGATAGAGATTCTGGATCCTGATTTCACCTAGCTGTCTCCTATGTATTGTTATGCCAATTATCATTGTTCAGTTATATTATTTATAAGTCAAGATCCTAAAATATTCACTCCCTCTCTCGAGTGCCGAGTGAAAATATTATCAACTATAGACTTCGATATCTCTATAAAAATCCAATAGTTAAACAACTCATTACGATTTGTGATTCTATTTAACGACTTCAAAGGACTACAGATTCTCTCGAACTCTATAAAATCCTAGGTTATATTCTCTAGATCTATTCAAAATCCCCTCTCTCGAGTGATAGATTCTAAACATTCATCATCTTCAATTGTGGCCAACAATCAAGAAGCATTAAACTCAAAAGAATATAAATAATTAATAAAACTTCATTACAAAATTGATAAACAAAATACAAGGTTCAAGCATCAATTACATCATTCTCCAAAATTAAGGAGTAAATTCATGACAAAAGATAAAACAATAAATAATCAAGCCATGAATTTAATGGAAATCATTAGAGTTTTAAGAAAGAAATAAGAAGATAAAACCCGAATTGAATCTCTTCCTCTCGGATATTACAGCTTTGTCTCCTCTTGTCGCTCTTCAATCCTCTCCTTGGATCTCTAAGAATATTTAATTCTGTGTTTTGTGCTCTGTATTAGCCTCCCCTGGATGTTGGATGTAATGTTATATTTATAGTAGAGACTGGGAGTCTTTGGGTATCATTAGGATTATTAAAACCCTAAAAATTGAATCCTGGAACGCGTAGGTTTTCTTCCAGATCGCAAGTGCTTGTAAGTGAGCGCCGGGGCGCTGAACTCTCGGAAATTGTATGGACATTATGTAGACTTGAGGCGCCGCGGCGCCTTCCTGATTTCTTCAACAGGCGCCACGGCCTTTTTTTCTTTTTAATTGTGGCGCCATGGCGCCTTTGATGTTTAGGTGGCGCCATGGCGCACTTACTTGATATTCATGGGCGCCATGGCGCCCATCCCTCTGGAAAGTGTATGTGACTTTGGCGCCATGGCGCCTGATGATTTGGCAATGCTCCGTACTCATCCTGTGTTCCCGAAACTTCCCAAAACACGTGCAATTATTCCTCGATCCATATATTGATGCTCCTACAAATAAAACATAAAATAAATTATAAATGATATTAAATATCTCGAATTATAACAAAACAATAAGCTAAATATATTGGAATAAGTGGGTATAAACCACACTTATCAGTTTCATGATGTTTTTACTGATAACTTGTTGCAGGGGGATATGTCGAATTCACAGAGGAGCTTGGGAGAGTTCATGGATACTTATGTGTCGCGAAGTATCGGAAATGCTCATCTGAAGAACTGGGTTCTGGTTGAGCCTGATACAAAAATCCTTGATTTAACTTCAGACATGGAGTTTCTTGTTTTTGTTTTGCTTTGATGGACTTGGGATGAGGTAAGAAGCGGCACTTTGCTGTGCTCCGGCTAGTTGATATGTTTTAATGCAGTTGCTTGTCCTAAGACGGTTTAATCTTCTTTTGTCTAATATGCCTTTTTTATGCTTCATTTGTTTTCACCAACAACAGTTAACAGTTTTTATTTTTAAGCTGACTTAGGTCTATTGGAAAAGTATTTTTTGCTAAATTTACTATAGAAGATGATAAATCAACCTATTAAATTCTCTCTCTCTCTTCGATAAATTTTAAAGGGCAGAAAATGAATGATAATGCAAACTGTTGAAGGTGGTCTCTGAAATGCTTTGCCCTGATGACACAAGGTTGTGGGTCCATTGATCCTTCTAAGAATGAAAGTCACTTGGTTATCCACTTAAGCCATATATCTGTTGTGATTCTCTGATCACTGAAGAGTGTTTTTGAGGAAAAATCAATTCTATTTCTTATGGAATAGAAATTTACAACTGTTTAAACTCTTTACAAAAACTTCACTCTCTAACACTCTTTAAGCTTTCTTCACTTGAAGCTTAATGTTTTTGGGATGTCTTTGCTCTCTAATGGGAGCTCTTATTTATAGCCAATCTTTGGCTCACAATTTCAACAAAGCAATAGTGTCGTCGAAAGTTTGCTTGTTGGTTTGCTCCAAAATCAAATCCACTGAAAGTTGTTTCTTCTTTACATGCGTGGCAACTTCTCTTCATGCATGGCAGCTGGATCCTACAATTTCCCCCCTCCAGTTGCATCTGAAACAATTGTCATCTGACAGCTATCCCGGCTATGTTTCTGCACAGCTCTAGCTTGTCCCGAGTAACCACATTTGTTAACATGTCAAGTGATAGCGAATCAAATGATAGCGAATATCGATGTGCTTCGTCCGGGAATGATACATTGAGTTCTTGCTCAAGTCCAGAACACTCTGACTATCACAATGTATCTTGTATCATGTCTGTTTGATCCCTAACTCTTGGAGAAAACGCTTTAACCAACATTTCCTTTCCTGCTTCTGCTACTGCAATATACTCAGTTTCTGTTGTGGATAATGCAATACACCTATGCAATTTTGATTGGCCATGACACAGCTCCCCCTGCAAAAGTGTAGAGAAAACCTGTTATAGATTTTTTACCATCAAGATCTCCTGCCATATCTAAATTTGTATAGCCTTTCAAGATTAGATCAGCTCCCCCGTAGCACAGACGTAACTTTGGTGTACCCTTGAGGTACCTGAGAATCCATTTGACTGCCTCCCAGTGTTGTTTTCCTGGGTTAGAGAGAAAATGGCTCACTACACCCACTGTGTGAGCAATATCTAGCCTGGTATGTACCATAACATACATTAGGCTTTCAACTGTTGAAAAATATGGTATAGATGACATCTCCTCTACCTTTTTCTTGGATGAGGGGCACGAACTCTTGCTAAGTTTGAAATGGTGCGCTAGCGGAACGCTGATTGGTTTAGCTTTCTGTATATCGAATCTCCTGATTATCCGTTCAATATAACTCTCATGTGAAAGCCACAACCGTTTGTTCTGTCTGTCACGAACTATCTCCATTCCCAAAATCTGTTGCGCTGGTCTCAAGTCATGTCGAGAGAGTTCCTCCTTCAGTTGGCTGATCTTCGCCGCTTCTTGTCTAACGATCAATATGTCGCCTACATATAGTAGAAGAGTAACGAAATTTCCATATGGAAACCTTTGAAATGTACACACTGATCTGCTGCAGTTCTTTTGTAGCCTTGACCCACCATGAACGAGGCAAAATTCTTGTACCACTGTCTCGGTGCTTGCTTGAGCCCGTACAAACTCTTCTTTAGCTTACAAACAAGGTTCTCTTTTCATGAAACCTTGAAACCTTCTGGCTGCTCCATGTAGATTTCTCCATTTAGATCACCATGAAGAAATGTTGTTTTAACATCCATTTGTTCAAGCTCTAATTTCAATCTGACTACCAATCCTAGGATGTTGTTTTAACATTCATTTGTTCAAGCTCTAATTTCAATTTGGCTACCAATCCTAGGATAACTCGGATTGAAGCCATTTTGACAACTGGTGAAAAAATTCATCAAAGTCGATTCTCTTTTTCTATAGGAATCC